>JBBYHK010506299.1:0-64039 GCA_038382065.1 Adansonia grandidieri | reverse complement strand
TGTCACCCATTTCCATGTCAAAATGTCATCTTTACATGTTTGCATGTTTAATCCATGTTTATCTTTGTACGTGCTATATTTTGTTCATGATATCTCCATTAAAATGCTTGCTTGTTTCTTAGAAACTGATTTTTAGAAACATCCCCAAGTTAAGTTAATGTTACCTTCAATAGATGAAGAGTAGCATAAGCTTAATGTTTTCATCAAATTGGTCTCCCAATCTTGGGGGCAAATCAACATTTCAGCTCTGGATTCACGGTGAAATAAGTTCATTTTTCTAAAAAAAAAAGAAATCCTTTTTAGTATTAATCCTTGATTTTGAGTCTTTGTTCCTTTTGGTTACATGGTCAACGGGTTGTTCCATCATCCCACACTACTACGAGATTGTAGAATGAACTTGTGAAGCCCGTGTTACTTTCTATCATGGACGTTTGATAGTCCTAGGCCTGAGTTTATCTTTAAAAAAATTAGAATATAGAATAATCCCCCTGTTTTTGCTTTGGCAACATCATAGTCCAAACTTGAAAAATTATTTTCGAGCCATAAAATATTTCCTTTGATTTTTCTAATATTTTCCTTTAAAGGGGATCGAATTACCTTTCTAACAGTGTCTTCTTTGCCCTTGGATCATCCTGGATGAGGGAGTTAGGATTTTTGGAACCTTTGCTATCTAAAACCCTTGGAACTAGCATGTAACATTCTATTTGGGCCATTACAGCCAATCAAATGATTTTTACAAAATTTCCAAATGTTTTTCCCAAAAAATTCAAAAAATTCCCTTTCTAAAAAGGTATTATTTATGATCTAACGATCCTAGATAAGCTTAGAATGATTTTTCAAAATCCATCATGCCCTTTAGTTGCATATGCTACTAGTGCTGAGATGAACCTAAATTCAAAAATTAATTCAGCCTAGAAAGTGTTTTTCTAGAATTTTTGGAATATTTTTATATTAAACCTTGTGGAGTTGCCTTTCCAATGTTACCTCATTTATCCTCTGAAGTCTTCGGATGCACCCAAGCAAAATCCAAAAATGAAGATGACACGATGATGTCCCTTGTTTTCAACCTAATTTTTGAATCCCCTTTTTATCGAGATGTTCAGATGTCTTAAATATGTGCCTAGTTGATTCCCCCACATCATCAACCCTTTTTGACTCGGATAAGATTAAAATAGAAAAATAGGATTTCATATTAAAATTTTCGCTAGTGGAGATATTCCAACTCTATTATTCCAAAGGAGATACTCAAACCTTTTTTTTTCATTAAAAATTCAAAATTTCACTCTAATCTTAACTATTTTCATAACTCTATTTTAGGGGATGCTCCAACCCCACCTCACCGAGGGGATACTCCAATCCCACTTTTACCTCAAAAATTTAAAATTTTTTTCTTCTAGATGCCTCAAACTGTTTTGATAAAAGTCATCTTTGTTCTTCAAATTACCATTGAATCCAGATGGTCTTTAAAATTGTCATCCAGGTTATTCTTCAATAATCGAAGGCAATTATAAGATACATTTTGATTGCCTCTCTATTTTTATGTTCTTTTGTTTGCGATCGCTTGTTTATGATATTATCACATTTCTCATTTTTTGCCTTACTAACTTGTTTTCCTTTTGTAGTGACTATTATGCATTGATATTTAAAATTCATTTTCCACTGAAATTTACAAGGTGATGTTTCATGTTGGTATCTCTCAAGTACCTGATAGGAAACATCTCTTTTTTTTTTTAAAATCCAATCCATATATCATTTTCATAAAAATCCCTATGTTACTCACACCTCTGAGGTGCATAGGTGATCTAATTTTCTTGAAAAAAAAATTAGATTTTCATTTTCCAAAACTTCATGCATTAAAGGAAATTATATCTTAATAGAGACCAAATGGAACCGATTTAATTGAGATCAAAGCGAGACATAGTTAGTAGGTACTGATTTCGGGTGTCGTGGGGATGCTAGTTTTTCCCTATGCATAACCAACTCTCGAACCCTACCAACGAATCTCTAGACTTCATAGGCCTTGAAATCAGTGTTTTGAGTTTTGTAACTCACAATATTATCTTCAATGGGTGTTCGATCTTGCCTAGCCTAAAATGATCGGTGGTGACTCTAAGTTTATGGCCACTTTGTGGTGGCCATCCGAGACTAGTTGGATGAGTGACTCGTCTGACAATCCCTATCCCCTTCATGTTATCATGCCTAATCCAAATCCTAATCAAAGGATAACTCAAAGGCTCAACCACAACCAACCATCATTTATTTTTAAGTCGAGCACGCTATACCCTTCGGATTGTCTGAAGTTTTAAAGGCCAGGCACGTGCAACAACTTAGCGACTCCATCGGGGACCATAGAGAGTTAGGCCTATAACTAGCTATTTCTCACTCAGTTATCAATTTTTTGGTCTTCATAATCATTTAGATATAATTCTCTTTTATTTTTTGCCTACTAATCTTTGTTGTTTATGTTTTCATCTTGTGATTGTTAGGGATTATTCGTGCCTAAATAAATATTAATTTGAATAATTATGATAGTATGAGATTGAAACAAAAAGGTTTGAATGTTTCCCCGGCACACACCGACACTTGCATTTGCACTAGATTCCCACCATATTCCATGGTATGGTTAGTATCCTAATTACTAGGAGGAAGTGAGCCATCCGCCTTTGTGAGTAACCCTTCACATAGGCATGGCAAGACCTTCCTGGATGTATACTACCTATGTCTCTCGTGAGTACCTTTTCGTACTTGCATAGGGAAATACATCCATTAGATCAAACCCGTTCTGCCAAACCCGCGATGGGCCTAAGATCGAGGTGCCTCAGCTGTTTTTACTAGATGAAGGAGCAATTCAGATACCGAAATAGGCATCAATTTAAACCCATATAGTGAACCCTACAAGCTAAATAATGTTAAGCCATGCCAAATGCTGCTAGAATAACTCAAAGATTAGGGTCATTTTGGGAAACATTTCTTGCCTTTACTCATACATACCATTGGTTACGAAGGCAATGATGGGTGAACTTTGTCACCCACATTTGTTTTTTTTTTTTTTTAATTTTCATAATCATTCTTTTAGGATATGCTATTATGTTCGACGGTAAATCCTATTTGATAAGCAGGTAAGTACAAGTGGATGCCATTACTTGCAATGCCGTCTTGAAATAGTCATATCTAACCAAGATAGGCCATCATGCTGCCCGAATGAGAGCTTAGCATGTGTTTAACATAAATGGTGATGAACAAACATCACCATTTAGCTGGTCAGTCTTAATCTTCGCAAGGTATCATGTTACTTCATTAAGAGATAATTTTAATACGGGTATACCAGTATGCTATCTATTCAATGCCTTAACATTTGTGATCATCTTATCTGCCCCTAGGCATCGTATCACCTATTCTGGGGGTAAATTTTGTGATTCCTTTCATTTCTTACCTTTTGCCTATTATTTCGTATTAGTTGCTAACTCATTCTCTTTTTACTTTTCTTTTTCACCGTGCATCATTTCATCATAATTACTATCCTCATGGGATGTTTGGCTCCAATGGATCAATGTTCATCAAGGGGCATTTATCACAGAGCAATAGTCACTTCAGAGCTAAAACCCTTTGAAAAAGTTTAAGCCTGATTAGAGTGTTGATAGCGTAAAGATGGGGATGTTCTAAAATTAGGGGATGCCTTAGTAGTGCATGAAAGGATCAAGATAGGATACCGTCAAAGTGATTGGCAAGATTTGAGGATCATATGGACTAATTGGGACAGTATTAAAAGGGAATCATTCACTAAGAGATATGAAGATATCACTCTTCTACTTCAAGTTTGTTTGGATGTCAGTTTGTTGCAAGTTTTAGAATCCAGCATACCGATGTTTCACTTTCAATCATGAAGACTTAGTCCCCATGGCTGGTGAATACACTGCATTACTCAACATTGAAAGGTCAAAGGTCAACAGGATATACTGCAAAGCATTGAATCCTCTAACCTCCAAGAACAGATTGGATCGAGTCCTCAGGGCAACAGAGTCTTGGATTAAGAGTCATATCAAAACAAATAGGAACAGTGAATGCATCTTATGGGCTAGTTTGAAAAAACCAATGGTGAGTATCATTGATATCCGAAAAACCCAAGATATCTATGCCTTGGTGATATATGGTCTGATTATATTCCCCAAAACATTAGGCTATGTTGAAGCCATGGTAGCAGATGTCTTTTCTTGTTTGTGCTACAACATCAATCCTACTTCGACCATCATTACCGAAACTATTTGAGGTCATAATTTTTAATAAGAAAATAGGTACAGGCTAATTCATCAGATGTGCATCGCTCTTTCACGTTTGGCTCATCAATCACTTTGGCCTTGAAGAAAGTAGGACGTCATATTGCTTCTTACCCAACTTCAGCCCTATCTCTCAGGTACTTGAAAAAGAATGGTCCCAAGATAAATCTAAAGAGCAATGGGTCCAAAAATTTTTGAACCTCAAGGGGAATGAGGTAACATGGAAGGCTTTTTGGTTTTTCCCACAAACGATCATTTACCGGTGCAGAGATTACAGCTATGTACCACTCATAGGATTATAAGGGAGTACTAGTTATGCACCTCTTTTAGTCCTTCGATAGTTCGGGTGTCATCAGTTCATCCCCTTTGTCCAAGACCTAGAGTTGTGGGATTTCGACTGTGGTGAGCCCGACTACAAGTCGAAAGTCCAGCTAACCTTTCATGTATGGAAGCAAACCCACTGTATGGAGAGATATTAAAAAGGGAGTAGTATGACCCTGGGATATAATGAATGGAGGATCCATCGAGTTAATGGCACCGTACCCCTGTTTGGTATCGAGATATCCTAAATGCTAGTTTACGAATTTCCTTCTGGGGTTGAATTGCTTAAGCAAGAGTTTGAACAAGAGAAGGCAACCTTTGCCAAGGAGATTACTCAATTAAAAGAGGAAAATAGTCAACAGAAAATGGACCTTTACCTCAGGCATGGTGAAATGAGTAGGGCTGTTAAGGAGAACTCAAGAAAGATCTCGAGAGCCTAAAAAGAGACTATATGGCCCTTAGCAAAGCAAGCAAGTCCCGAAGATTTGGAAAGTCATCAGTTGAGTGGAGGACAAAAATTACTACTTTCGAGAAGGAACTACACCAATAGAGAGAAGCCGCTAGGGCCAATAGGGAAAAGCTTGTTAGAACCCAAACACTTGCATTAACTTATTAAAGGAGGAATGAATGGTTAGAGGCTCAAGTATGGGATTTAAGAGCAAACCAAGCCAAAAATAGAGTTTTAACATTCAAAATTCAAGACTTAGAGCGTTCTCTTTAAGCTTGCCAAGATGAAGTCAACACACTAGTGAGAGCCTCCGAACAGCGGGAGCAAGAATGGCTTCAACTGGTTGATCACACGAACCAAAACTATCATGAATATCATCGCCATCTCACAAAATAGATCCAGATAGCTAAGTTGGCGTTCGAGGACATGATAGATGTAACGCAATCCCTAACACATGATATTTTGCCTACCGAAGCCGATGAGTAAGATTTTTTGTATTTCTTGGACTATGTAATCAAGCAATGTAATCGTGTCAGGCATTTTTGAATGTAATCACATATAACTAAGACATTTTATTGCTTTTATGAAAGATGTTATTCGTGGAGCTATCCCTTTAGCCAATTGTCCTTTTTGCATTTGCATAACTAACCTAATCCTTTCATGGTTTTTATTTATTCAACCTCATTGCATCAAGCATATGCATGAACATACCGTAAAGGCCTAATCCGAAAATAATTTAAAGTGAAGGTGATCAAAAGCACAAAATCTACAGTTCGCCATCAGTATAACACTCGTAATCATAAAAAAGCAATGGAAAACGATCACTAGGCCCGCATCAAAAGATTCGAACTCATGTATAGAGTGTCCCAAGCATAGGCACTCTGTAAGGATAAGGAACTTCAAGCATAGATCACTGAGCTAACTAAATTGCTGCCTAATGCATTGAAGGGAAAAAGGCAAATGAGGGCAGTTGAGATAGGGAAAGAACTAGCCCACCCTAAAAGTAATATGAATAGTGGTACTGAGGCCACCAATGCTCAAGAAGGGGCATTACATGGGCAACACCCTCCAGCAATGAATATCCACCATCTCAGCCATTTATTTATATTAATCCTACAATAGCGTCCTACTTAATTTAAGGATTTCTAGGCGTAGGCTTTTCACCATCATGGCCTATAATCATGAACCTCGATGAGCACATGAAGCAAGAGAAGGTAAAAAAGCATTCAGAAAATGATGAAGACTTAGAGAAGTATCATTCATTAGAGAAGTGTTTTTGAGCTATGAAAGGAAGCAACAAATTTGGAGTTGTAGATGCAAAGTCGTTAGGGCTAGTTTCAAGCCTCATCATCTCACCCAAGTTTAAAGTGCCTGACTTTGAAAAATATAATAGGACTACTAACCTTACTGCCTATCTTCGCATGTACTATCATAAAATGGTGGGACATGAAAAGAACAAGAAGCTGTTGATCCATTGCTTTAAGGACAGCTTGACTAGGGTAGCCCTTTGATGGTACATAGGATTTGATCTTACAAGAATTTAGACATGGCAGACTTGGTGTGCGCATTCCTTAATCAGTATAAGCATGTGTCTGATTGGGTTTCAAATCGTCTTTCTTTCATGAACATAGAGAAAAAATCTTTCAAGAGTTTTAGTCAATATGTTCAGAGTGGAGGAAGGAGGCAACTCAAGTTCATCCTTCTCTAACTGAAAAAGAAATTATAGTTAAGTTTGTTGTCACCTTATGAGCTCCTTACTATGAAATGCTAGTAGGAAACACCATGAAAAATTTCATTAATATGGTCATATCAGGTGAAATGATGAGAACACCATCAAGAGTGATAGGATATCTGTTAGGGAAGCATCTGGATCAGTCAAAAAGATAACAAATAAAGGTAAAAAAAGGGAAGTGAATACTGTAGGTGAGAACCCTGCTAGGTTTAGTTAAAGTCTGCATCCAGCATAGCCTATGTACTTCCCAAGCATGTTGAATACGGGTTTTACCCTTTACTCATCAGCACCGTAACTAGTCCATAACACTACCGAGTTTGCTCTTGCAAAGAGCTTTGCACCAAATCCCATGTAAAGTCTACCCTGAATGCCTAATGCCACAATATGCATAATGTGAGAGCTTTGAATAACCAACAAGCATTCTGAGAAAGGGATCACTTTGAACCATTCCCTTACACTTATAAAGAGATTTATTCTCGCTTATTGGTAAGTAAACTAGTGGCCCTAATATTTACGAACCCAGGATCACCACTGTACCCCAAATAGTATGATAAGAACACTTATTATGAAAACCATGCGGGAATGCCAGGCCACTCTAGTGGAAACTACAGTTCATTCAAAAGAAAGTACAAGGTTACTAGAAAAATGAGTGATCAAGATTGAGCAAGGTCATGGACCCAATGTGGGGCCTAACCTACTCCATAATCATGTTGAACCAAGTGTGAATGTGATAATCGATAGAATAGGTTATCAAATTAAAAAAAGCATAGGAGAAGTCAAAACCCCGATGAGCAAGGTTTGGCAAGCTTTTGTTAAAACTGAAATATAACAGATAACAAAAGTCAAAGAAGAAATGTTGTTGATACATCTTACTACCACTGTGGTTAAGAACATGACTCACAACATTGTCCATTATTCTTAGAGATGATCCAAGGGATGGTGGATTGGTCAAGTTCTACGAGGAGTGGGATGGACGTGACAATCCATCTATTAATGCTACTGATAAGGAGAGAATCACCGATGGTTAGATCTCTAGTTGTCTGGCTCTTATGGGCATTAGGAAAAGAGCTAACGAAAGTTTTAGGCAGTACGCTACAAGATGGATAGAGGAAGTTATCCAGATTCATTCCTTACTAACAGAGAAAGAGATGATAGTTAGATTCATTGGCATGTTGTAAGCCCCTTATTATGAAATGGTAGCGAGAAGCTTCCCAAAGAACTTCGCAGATGCGGTCATACTCTGTGAGAGGATCGATGAGGCCATGAAAAATGAATTGAAAAGAAAAAATATCTGCAAAGAACAAAGGAAAGGAAAGGTAGAGGCTGTAGGTAATCAAAATCCAGCACTGAAGCCAGTTCATCTTAAACTCGTGCTGAGTTGACCTAAAGGAAATGATTGTTAAAGAAAACTGCAAGATTGTGGAAAACATAGAAGAAGTTCAGATGCTAATGAATTTGATTTGGCAAATCCTGGTGCAAGCTAAGCTACTTAATGCAACCGAGAAGACAAAGGAAAAGATAGACAACTTTTATGATTTCCATACTGTTTGCGACCATACTCTTTAAACATGCAAAGAGTTTTGCACTGTGGTTCAAAGAATGATGAATGAGGGTAGCATTGAATTCTTTGATGAAATGTAAACCCCACATACCCAGTCTACAAATGCAAAACCATCTATCAATGCTCTAAAAGAAGAACAGCGTAATCTTCCTTATGGGATTGGAAGGCCATTGTTTTGTATGACAATTGACCAGGAGTTAAAGTTGACCCTGTTCAACCTTCGCCAAAGATGATCATTCAACTTCCATCTTCTTTCCCGTATAAAGATGATAAGGCAGTTCCTTGGAACTATGAAAACAAAGCCTTAATCATTAGAGAATCTAGCCAGCAAGCAGTAAGTGTTGACCTTTCAAGGGCAAGTCACCTAACTCGGAGTAACCGATGTTATACCCCAACAGTATCAAAAATAAGCACTCAGCAAAAAATTGCCAATCTAATTTCTCAGGCATCAAAATCTATAACCTAAAAACTCAAAAGTGATAGCTGTCAAGGGTTTAGTGAGCGAGAAAGAAGCTACAAAATTCCTTAAATTCATTAGGCACTGTGAATATAGCATAGTCGATCAATTGAACAAGCAACCTGCCAAGATTTTGGTGTTGTCACTACTACTGAATTCGAAAGCTCATAGGAATGCCTTTCTCAAGGTTCTGAATAAGGCCTATGTCCCTTCCGATATCTCTATAGGTCAGTTGGATCACCTAGTTTGACAATTACATATCTTTCAGCAATGATGAAATCCCGCACGGAGGAAGAGGAAATTATGAGGCCCTCCATATCATCATATATTATAAAGGCACTATGTTACCTGAGGTGCTCATTGGTAATGGGTCAATTTTAAATGTAATGCCTATATCATGCTTGAACAAGCTCTTTATTGATGCATCTCATATCTAGAATAGTTGTAGATTATGTGAGTGTTTGATGGAACTTGCTAGAACATTGTCGGGAACATCACCATTCCATTCCAAATTGGCCCATGTACTTATGAAGTTGACTTCCACATGATAGTTTGCTTCATTATATAACTACCAATTGGAAAGGCTGTGGATTCATTCTGCTGGGGCAGTACCATCATATTTGCACCAAAAGTTAAAATTCATCATCAAGAATAAAGTTTTCAGTATCGGAGGGGAATAAGATATCATTACTGCTACCTTAACTAATGCCCCATATCTTGAACCTGATAAAGATATCTCAAAATCCTTTTTCCAGTCCTTTGAGTTCATCAATGCTACTTATATCAAATAAGGGTTGCTAATAATTCAGCCCCCACCTATCAGAGAGTACTTATATGGGTTTCAAGTTGACTGATGGCGAATGTGCTCAGGCAGGAGAGGGACTCAAAAAATGCCTTTAAGGAATTGCTAAAGCTTTAAAAGTGGTTAACTAGATTGAAAAAAGAAGGTTGGGATTTAAGCCCAGTGCACAGCAAAAAAAAAAAGCTTAGAAGAACTGTGAAAGAAGAATGGCCTGTTTATCATGATAAAACATAGAGGATGAACCAATGATGTTCCTACCACTTCAAGAAAACTTTTGTCCAGGGGTACATGTAAATACTAGCTCTGCTAATGCTGTGATCATATTGAACAAGGCTAAGGATATCTCCATCAATGCAATTGATGAGCCAAAGATGTAAACCATAAGTTCAGAGACTAGTCTATGCCCTTCAAGGTTTGTTCCAAGTGTTTGGACTGAGATTGAGATTCTTGTACTATTCAAATATATTTTAAAGTAATGCTATGAACTAAACCTGCATGCTCTCGCCCAAAAGCATTATAGGATCCTCTGTACGGGCAACTTTTGTTAAGTATTATCAATGAAAATGACTGAACATTTTATATTCATTCTTTGTGTTCTTGTCAACCTTAGACCTTTTTTCATATAATTTTCCACCTATAGTGTTCTTTTTTCATATTTTTAGGTATCCCAATGAAGGGAACATGAATCTTTATACTGAAACTTCATAAATCAATTTTGAGCAACCAATCTGTGTTGGTGAAGTTGAATCTGAAGAGGATCCTGAAGAGAACCCCTTACCCTTGACCTATTGAGACTAATTGAGTAAGAAGAAAAATAAATATTACCTTATGAAGATCCCACTAAAACCATAAACCTTGGAATAAAGGAAGATTGAAAAGAGGTTAAGATCAGAACTCCATAAAGCCATCAACTCTAGCTAAACTAATGAGTCTCCTTCAGGAATATCGAGATGCGTTTGCCTGGTCCTATCAATACATGCCTGGATTTAATACCAATATTATAGTTCATAAACTCCCTCTTAAACCTGAATGCAAACCAATCCAGCAAAAATTAAAGAGGATAAACCAGAAAATGCTCTTTAAAATCAAGGAAGAAGTCAAAAAATGATTTGAAGTGGGATTTCTCGAGGTAGCCAAATCTCTTGAATGGGTAGCCAACATAGTCCCAGTTCCCAAAAAGGACGGTAAAGTGTGAATGTCTGTGGACTACAGGGACCTGAACAGAGCCAGCCCCAAGGATAATTTTTCTCTACCTCACATTGATACCTTAGTAGACAACACTACCAAAAATGCATTATCTTCTTTCATGGATGGGGTTTTGGGCTATAATCAAATCAAAATTGCAGCTGAAGACATGGAAAAGACCACCTTCGTAACCATGTAGGGAACTTTCTGCTATAAAATGATGCCTTTCGGGTTAAAAAATGCTAGGGCAACTTAGCAAAGGGCTACGGTAACATTATTCCATGACCTTATGCATAAAGAAGTAGAGGTCTACGTGGATGACATGATCTCCAAATCACCAAAAGAGAGTGAACTGTTGCCAATCTGAAAAAACTCTTTAAAAGGCTATGCAAATACTAGCTCAAGCTAAATCCTACCAAATACACATTTGGTGTCACCTTTTATAAATTATTAGGGTTCATTATGAGTGAGCAAGAAAGGAATAGAGGTGGATCATGACAAAGTTAAGGCTATTTAAAACTTACCACCACCTCGAACTCAAAAGAAAGTGAAAAGTTTCTTGGGAAGACTGAACTACATAGCCCGATTTGTATCATAGTTGACCAACAAATATGATTCGATCTTTAGGTTATTGAAAAAACAAAATCCTAGAGAATAGGATTAAGAATGCCAAGAAGCTTTCGATAAGGTCAAAAATTACCTTTCGAGCCCTCTAGTACTTATGCCACCAGTGCTCGAACGACCATTAATCCTGTATATATCAATCCCAAACAAGTCGATAGGCTGTGTATTAGGGCAACATGATGAATCAGGAAAGAAGGAACATGTTGTCTATCACTTGAGCAAGAAGTTTACAAAATATGAAAATAATTATTTATTCCTAGAGAAGCTATGTTGCACTTTAGCTTAGATAGTCTGAAGGTTAAGGCAATACATGCTGTACCACCCTACATGGTTAATCACCAAGCTTGACCCCATCAAGTATTTATGCGAAGCCCCCGCCTTGTCTGGGAGATTAGCTAGATGGTAAGTTATGCTTTCTGAGTACGACATCGTGTATGTAAACTACAAAGCCATTAAAGGCAATGCAATAGCAGACTTTTTAGCAAGGTGAGCCACAAATGATTATCAGCCTTTAAACTTTGAGTTCCCTGACGAAGACTTGATATGCACATCTAAGGTAGAGAACACAGTCAAGTATAGGTTATCATGGAGAATGTACTTCGATGGAGCTTCAAATGAACTGAGGCATGGAGTTAGCGCAATTCTCATCTTCCTCGAGGGAAACCATTACCTTTTCATAGCCAAATTGAACTTTGACTACACTAACAACATAGCTGAGTATGAGGCTAGCATTATAGGACTCCAAGTAGCCATTGAAAGGGGCATTCAAACACTGCAAGTGTTTAGAGATTTAGCCCTCGTCATTTACCAACTGAAGAGAGAA
This sequence comes from Adansonia grandidieri, assembly GCA_038382065.1. Classification (NCBI taxonomy): domain Eukaryota; kingdom Viridiplantae; phylum Streptophyta; class Magnoliopsida; order Malvales; family Malvaceae; genus Adansonia; species Adansonia grandidieri. The sequence continues at coordinate 51,812 of JBBYHK010506299.1, read as the reverse complement.
TGGCAAACTTGTGATGCTAAACTGATCCATTATGGGAATTTGATATCGAAGCTTAAGAAAGAGTTTAATGATATTAGCTTTCAACATCTACCTCAAGAAAAGAACCAAATTGTTGATGCCTTGGCCGCTTTATCTTTCATGTTTAAAGTTAACTGAGAATCGAACATTACTCCTATCCAAATGAGTATCTATTCAACCCCAGCACATTGCTAGAATATTGGAGAAGAGAATGTTGGTTTGCCATGGTATCATGACATCCTTTAATACATCAAGGATCAACGATACCTAGAAGGCACCACCGAAGCTAATAAGAGAGCCATCAAATGATTAACTATGAACTTCATTTTGGATGGTGAGTTTTGTACAAGAAGGGCTGGGATCAGGTGTTACTCCGATGCGTGGATGCCTCTGAAGCTAAGAAAATACTTGAAGAAGTTCATGAAAGAATTTGTGGTATGCATGCTAATGACACTGAATGGCAAGACAAGTCATGCGATCAGGTTATTATTGGTTGACTCTCAGAAAGGATTACATTGACTATGCTTGAAAGTGTCATAAATACCAAATCTACGCTGATAAAATCCATGTCCCACTGACACCTCTACATGTTATGATAGCTCCATGGCCCTTTTCTATGTAGGGTACATCATTTATAGATATGGTCTTCTCGAACAAATCATCCCTGATAATGCATGCAACCTAAAAACAAGATGATGTAAGTAGTTTGCTTTCACTTCAAGATTCAGCATCAAACTTTGTCCTATACTGTCCGAAGATGAAAGAAGCAGTTGAAGCAGCCAACAAGAATATCAAGAAGCTAGTCAAAAATATGGCTGAGACATACAAAGAGTGGCATGAAAAGCCTTTTGCTTTGCATGCTTATTGCACGTTGTACGAACTTTTAGAGGTGCTACCCAATTTTTTCTTGCTCTACGACATAAAGGCTGTCCTACCTATCGAGGTTGAAATCCCTTCTCTTAGAGTTTTAATGGAATCACAACTTGAAAAGGCTAAATGGGTTAAAAACTGATATGAACAACTCAAATTCATTAAAAAGAAAAGAGTCAAAGCCATCTGCTATGGGTAGATGTATCAAAAGTGCATGATGAAAGCCCATGACAAAAAGGTCTGTCCTCATTAGTTTCGAGAAGGTGACCTGGTGCTCAAACAAATTATGCCAATCCATAAAGATACTCGATAAAAATAGACCCCAAATTGGGAAGGGCCATACATGGTGAAATGCGTATTCACTGGAGGAGCCCTAATCTTAATCAAGATGAATGGCAGTGACTTGCCTAACCTCGTGAAATTTGATTCTGTTAAAAAATACTATGCTTGAAAGGACTTTAGGATGAAAACCCAAAAGGGATCCTATTAGTCCCTCGCCTACCACCTACCAAAAAATCCAAAAGAAATCAATCAAAAAAGAGAAAAGAAAAAAAAACCATAAAATAAAGTAAAAAAAAAAAAACAAAAAAGAGGGAAACAGAGAAAACTAGCTTAAGTTGAAAACCCGAGAGGGCGACTTAAGTGATCAGACCTCTTTATTCAAACCAAGCCAAGCTCCAACCATCATTACCCCAAAACCAATCTTTCCCATATTCAAAACCTTAAGTCATAACCTAACCATCTATTCTATGTTGACTAACCCTACCAAAACCTCATCTACACCTGCACTTGAAAAATGGGAATCGCCTAACTTTAAAGTCCTATTCCACCATGGGGCAATTGAAGGAACCTTTTTATGAGTTAGCCAACACCAAAGGGATTAATTGCTTATGAGAAATCTCCAAAGACAGTCAGTAAAGGATTCATGTCATCAACATCAAAGCCAATTAACCAAGAAGACCCCTCTTATTTCTTTTGTATTTCAAAATTTTTCACAATCTTATGAGTTTGTCACAACTTGTACCCTCTTTCTTTGAAAAAAAATACAATTGTTTGATTTCTTGCATAATCTTTTTGTAATCCTACATTCCATGTTGCATCATGTTTATCCATTAATTTGTAATGATTGATAAATAGACAAAATTGATGACAGGATTTCCTAGCATTACTGTAAAAGATAAAACTTTGCAGGAACTTTGCTTTATGTTTAAATACCAAGAACAAACTCTTAGGGCCACAACTGATCTTGCCCTGGGATCACACATTTGGAAAATATGCTCAAAACCTCTTCCTAGTAAATGGTCATGAACTTCTTGTACCTTCAAAAAAGGGACAACCTTAACATTTACAGCATCTGGAAATCTAAAGCAAGATTAACAAACCGTGGGTAAAAGGCCACCTCACTAAAGCCGAAGAAAGCCCAAAACCAGCCATTGGATTAGGCCTTTAAAGTCATCACCCTTGCATCAATTAGGTAGGCATTTGTAATTCTATGCATTATACAGCATTTAACATCTTACAAGTATCAACTCCCACAAGCAGAAGTCAAATTGATAGGGAACCTAAAGTACCATTTTCTAATTTCAGAAAACCTCAAAAGGCCTTAATCCTCAAAAAGCAGGATGCTTATCAAAGCCCACAGAAGTTGGTGGCACCTACCTACCTCAGTCCTCAAAAGGTAGGATGTTTAATAAAGCCCACACAAGTTTGCCGCACCTACCTACCTCAGTCCTCAAAGAGCAAGACGTTTAATAAAGCCCACACGAGTTAGTGGCACTTACCTACCTTAGTCTTCAAAGAGCAAGATGCTTTCTGACCTCAAAGCCTATACTAGCTGGTGGTAACTACCTACCTTAGTCCTCAAAGAGCAGGACTCTTATCAAAGCCCATATAAGCTAGTGGCATCATATAACCTACCTCAGTGCTTTAAGAGTAGGACATTTTCTTACCTTAAAGCCTACATAAGTTTGTGGCACCTATTTGCTTTAGTTCACAAAGAACTGGACATTTTTCTTCACTCAGCTTAAAGCCCACACAGACTAATGGCACTTATCTACCATAGTCTATGAAAAGCTATGGATGTCTTTCTTCACCTACCTTAAATCCTGCACAAGCTGGTGGCTCTTGTTTACCTTAGTCCACAAAAAGCTACACGTCTTTCTTTAGCTACCTCAAAAGCCACACAAGTTGATGGCACTTGTTTGAAAAAAAATGAAAAAATCCTAGTAGGGAGGTCAAACCCTACAAACCTCATCAAAATCTTCTTTTTTGTAAATTGTTTAATCCAGCTCGATATGTTACTAAATAACTCTTCCCTTCTCAGCAGGCACACAAATCCATTATCCCATCCGAACAAAATAGTGTCTATTTGTCTTTGCCCTATTCCCAATACTTAGCAACGACCAAAGAGGGGTAGCTGTAGACAACTTATTTTGTTTGGACCAGTTTTTAGCATCCTAGGAGTTAGGTAAAAGATGATAAAATTAAAAAATAAAAATAAATGTTAGGGAATAACTGCCAGATGCCATGTCAGTAGGCAAAAAAATTTTTTTGGAAAGGTCTAAAATGTTTATGGGTCGTATTAAAGAAAATATAAAAATAAGGCATCGATGGCCATTTTTAATGGTGTACCAAGGTCATTCAAATGAATACACAAATCAATTTCCCATTGTTTATGACCAAGTTGAGGTAAATTAGGAAGCCATAAGTACATACAAGTTATATTAGGGCGTAAGTATTGATACAAGGCTTTTACAGTGCGAAAAACTTGAATTTTCACATGCAGTATCGATATAAGAGGGTTTGGTATCAATACCCAAGGTGTGGCATCGATACCTAGTATGTTCATTTTGATATAAACCTTAGCAGTAGCTAAAGTTGTGATTTTTGGCAAAACGTATTAATACACAAGCATGAGTATCGATATAAATCCATGGAGTATCGATATAGGCCTCTAAGTCTTAAGACTGGAAACATTTTTTACTCTTAGTATTGATACATAGCTCATTGTATCAATACTCAACGGTAAAAATTACCTTATGTATTGATACAACATATTTTGTATCAATGCACCAAGGCATTTTTGCCTAGTTTGAGCCACTTTTCAGCCTTTGAAAACTTGATTTAAACATGTTTTTGCACCAAGAAATTATCATAAATCATTGCAAACCTCAATTATGGGCTCATTAATGGATTCAAACAAAATTTTGGGGCCCAAACAATCCATGACAAAGGTCACTTTCATAAGATATATGAGTGTAAGAGGGTATGGCAGGCATATCTCTAGTTGCAGGCTATGAAAGTCTTTTTGCTTCCTTGCTTAGCATGGCAGCATCAATAAGAAAAGAGTTAGCTAAGCATGGTAGCTAGAGATGTCCCCTGGTGTAAAAAGGAAAAATAAAAAATGCCCTTGCCTTGTCTCTGAAATGCATTGGCTAAGCATTAGATTAAAAGAGGGACTTTTCAACTATAAGAAAAACACTACCAGCTATCTAAAAATAAAAAACTCTCTTAGCTATCAAAGAAACTCTCCAGTAATTCCAGAAAACTCTTTATCCATCCCCATAAATCCTTTAGCCACTCTAGCTTTAAAACTCACTAAAATACTATTCCATTGCCTTTCACCTCAACCAACCTCTATTCTTGTAGCTCCCTAAAACTAGCACCAGAACACCTTTAGAAACTCAACCTTTAACACACTTGCATCCTCAAAGCACCCCATTAACAACCATATTACCAGAAGGCTTCTTCCTTTCACCCTTTTCTTGCTAAATAATAGGAAAAAGAAAGAAAGAACTGAGCTTAAAGTCACTGCTTTAAAAAAAGAGAAAACTTTAAGCTTTTGCTAGTATATTTTTTTACCTTATTCCATATATTTTCTATTTTGATAATCCATTTCATTTTAGTAAACCTTTCATGTTACCATAACCCTCTGAATACTCCAATGCATCTTTGTTGCCTTGGTTATGGTAGTCCTAGTATCTTGATGACCCTCTTAATACCTAGATGTTGTTAGATATATAAACTCACGATGCTTTATTTTCATCATTATAGCCTCTTTTCATGCATATTTTTCCATGTTCATTCCATATTCACATATCTATTTCACATTTAAGTGGTCACCTTAAGGTGTCTTAGGTATGTTCAAATATTTTTCTTATGTTTTAAGGAGGCTCATGAAATAAAAATGCAGTCTTGACAACTCTAACATCCACTTCTTCGTATAAACATGTTTCAATCATCTCCATGCACCCTATTTGTCATCTTCTTACATCTATGTCACCCATTTTCATGTCAAAATGTTATCTTTGCATGTTTAATCCGTGTTTATCTTTGTATGTGCTCTATTTTGTTCATGATATCTCCATTAAATTGCTTGCTTGTTTCTTACAAACTGATTTTTAAAAACATCCCCAAGTTAAGTTCATGTTACCTTCATAGATGAAAAGTAACACAGACTTAATGTTTTCATCAAATTGGTCTACTAATCTTGGGGGCAAATCAACATTTCAACTCTGGATTCATGGTTAAATAAGTTCATTTTTTTCAAAAAAAAAGGAAAAGAAAATTCCTTTTAGTATTAATCCTTGATCTTGAGTCTCATGTTCCTTTTGGTGACATGGTCAATAGGTTGTTCCATCATCCTAAACTACTCCACGATTGTGGAACAAACTTGTGAAGCCTGTGTTACTTTCTGTTGTGGATGTTCAAACGTCTGAGGCCCGAGTCTATCTTCTAAAAAATCAAAATATCGAATAATCGCCCTATTTTTGCTCTAACAGCACTATAGTCCAAATTTTAAAAATTATTTTTGAGCCACAAAATATTTCCTTTGATTTTTCTAATATTTTTCTTTAAAGGGCATCAAATTACCTTTCTAACGGTGTCTTATTTTCCTAGGATCATCCCGAACGAGGGAGTTAGGATTTTCAAACCTTTGTTGTATGAAACCCCTAGAACTGGCATGTAACATTCTGTTTGGGCCATTACAGTCGATCAGATGATTTTTACGAAATTTCCAAATATTTTTACCAAAAAATTCACAAAATTACCTTTCTAGACAGGTATTATTTATGATCTAATGATCCTAGATAAGCATAGAATGATTTTTCAAATCCATCATGCCCTTTTAATTGTACATGCTGCGAGTGCTGAGACAAACCTAACTTCAAAAATTAATTCCTCCTAGAAAGTGATTTTCTAGAATTTTTGGAATATTTTTATATTAAACCTTGTTGAGTTACCTTTCCAACGGTACCTCATTTACCCTCTGAAGTCTTCGAATGCACCTAAACAAAATTAAAAAATGGAGATGACACAATGTTGTCCCCTATTTTCAACCTAATTTTTGAATCCCCTTTTTATCGAGATGATCGAATGTCTCGAAAATGTGCTCGGTTGATTCCCCCATAACATCTACCCTTTTTGACTCAGATCAAGATTAAAATATGGAAAATAGGATTTTATATTAAAATATTTGCTAGTGGAGATACTCCAACTCCATTATTCCAAAGGGGATACTCTAACCTTTTTTTCATTAAAAATTTAAATTTTCACTTTAATCTTAACTATTTTCATAACTCTATTTTAGGGAATACTCCAACCCCACCTTACAGAGGGGATACTCCAACCCTGTTTTTACCTTAAAATTTTAAAATTTTCTCTCTTCCGAATGCCTCAAACTATTTTGATAAAAATCATCTTTGTTCTTTAAATTACTATCGAATCCAGATTGGTCTCTAAAATTGTCATCTCGGTTATTCTTCAATAAATCGAAGGCAATTATGAGATATATTTTGATCGCCCCTCCATTTTTATGTTGTTTGGTTTGTGATCGCTTGTTTATGATATTATTACATTTCTCTTTTTTCACCTTACTAACTTGTTTTCCTTTTGTAGTGACTATTATGCATTCATATTTAAAATTCATTTTCACTGAAATTTACAAGGTGATGTTTCATGTTAGTGTCTCTCCAGTGCCTAATACGAAACATCATTTTTTTAAAACTATCCAATCCGAATATCGTTTTCACAAAAATCCCTATGCTCCTCACACCTTAGAGGCACATAGGTGATCTAATTTTCTTTAAAAAAAATTGGATTTTCATTTTCCAAAACTTCATGCATTAAAGGGAATTATATCTAAATAATGACCAAATGGAACCTATTTAACCGAGACCAAAGTGAGACATAGTAGGTACCGATTTTGGACGTTGTGGGGATGCTAGTTCTTCTCCATGCTTAAACAACTCCCGAACCCTACCAACGAATCTATGGACTTCGTAGGGCTTGAAATCAGTGTTTTGAGTTTTGTAACTCATACTCTTGTCTTTAACAAGAGTCCAATCTTGCCTAGCCTAAAGTGATCAGTGGCAACTCCAAGTTTATGGCCACTTCGTGGTGGCCATCCAAGGCTAGTTGGGTGAGCGACTCATCCGAGGTCCCTATTCCTTTCATATTATTACGCCTAATCTAAATCCCAATTAAAGGATAGATCAAAGGCTCGACCAGAACTAACCATCATTTGTTTTTAAGTCGAGCGCACTATGCCCTTCGAGTTATCTGAAGTTTTAAAGGGTAGGCATGTGGCGACAATAATTAAACACAAAATTCATCTCCAAAAATTATGGAAATCATACCAAAGATCATATAATATATTCAGCCTAGTACCTATGGCCTTAAAACAAAAATTTTACAATTTCGCAAATAAGTCTTTAAACTTTCTAAAATTATAAAATAACCACAAAATGATGAAAAATACATAAAATGTATTAATACATTTCAAAATAAACATGAAAACACTTTCACAAGTATACACACGTAATCGGCCAAGCATGGATAACCTTGAAACATTAATTTTCATTTTTACAATTTAGTCCTTATATAATAAAAAATCATAAAGTAGCACAAAACACATCATGAAAAATCACAAAAACCACACCAAATATCATGAAAATGATTTGGGCAAACAGCTATGGCCACAAAATAATTTTTTACATTTTGCAAATTAGTCCTTAAACTTTTTAAAATTACAAAATGGCCCCCAAATGGTATAAAATGCATAAAAGACATTCAAATATGTTAAAATAAGCATAAAAACACTTCCAAAGATGCCTACAAGCAATCAGCCAAGCTTGGATGGCCATAGAAAATATTTTGTAATTTTTGCAATTTAGTCCCTTAGATTTCCATATTTAAAAAATAAGTTAATTAAAATCAAAACATCACAAAATCGGCCCTCACATGATTTGACTACATTTTTTTTGGTAAAAATATTTTTTTCATTACTTATTTTCTTAAATGTTAATATATATTCATGTTAGAATTTTTTTTCTAAGCATGAAAACATAAAAAAAAATTAATAAATCAATATAAAACAACATGAAAATATTAAGAAAAATTATATAAACATGAATACATGAAAATAACAATATATATATATATATATATATCAATAAACACAAATAATCTCAAAGAAAATAAAAAACTTTAGTCATAGCCATCATACTTGGCCTTTCAACATGAATTAAAATTCATGAGCAAAAATATTCATTTGGCTCATTAAAAGGAAGAATCAAACAAGAAATAAACAAAAATTAAAAAATTTACAAGAATTTTACCTTGGAAAAGCTTGAGAATTAAGTTTTCTTTTAGTTTTTTTTTTAATTTTTTTCTTTTTTCCACCTAAAGATCCAAATTGAGAAAATCATCCCCTATTTAGAGGGGATGAAAGTCGGCTAAGGGCTGAAGAAGTAACCCTTGGTTGAATTGTTCCTAAAAAACTCTAGGATTTTTTAACTTATTTATTTATTTGATATTTATTTTATTTTTTGATTTGATTTAAATTAATTGCTTTTATCTTTTAAAAGATTGTATCATCAATGACATCATCAATTTTAGAGATTTTTGGAAGATATTTATATATGTTATGTAAAATTATACTAAAAAAATTATTAGAAGGATTAAATTATAAAATTAAAATTATGTATTTAAAATAAAATTTCATATGGTAAATTTAATTTAATCTAATAACAAAATAAATTTTAATATTCAAGAAAAAACCATTAAAAATGGCAAACTCGTAAAATTTTATGCGAAAAACCCTTACTGGAGAAAATTGTTATATATATATATATAAATACAAAACTCATAAAATAAATTGAATTTTCACAAACTGATTTAATACAATCTTAGCAATAAAATTTGAAGAATTTTGAAAATTATAAACGTTAAAAAAATCCAATAGAAAAATTTGCATAGTAAAAAACTCTGTATCTCGAAAATAGGAAAAATTCTATAAAAATGCAAAACTCATCAAATAAATTAAATTTTGAAAAATTGATTTAATGTGAATTAAATAATAATATTTTAATAATTTTAAAAATTATAAATTTAGAAAAATCCACCAAAAAAACAATTATGGAGTAAGAACTTCGTATCTCAAAAACAAAAAAAATTCTAAAAAAGCTCGTAAAATAATTTAAATTTTAAAAAATTGATTTAATATGAATTAATTAATAATATTTGAAGAATTTTATAAATTATAAACCTAGAAAAGTCTTTCAAAAAGAATTTACGGAGTAGAAAGCTTTGTATCTTGAAAATGAAAACAATCTAAAACTATGTTCAAACTTTATAAAATAAATTTTATTCAACATATTAATTATAATATTAATTGATAAAAATAATAAAGGTGAGAACTAGAAATCCAGAACAATTTTACCCAAAAATTTCATAAGTATTAACTCGCAGTACTGTGAAAAATTCATGTTTAAGTCCTAAAATGGACAACTTGCTACCTTATGGTAAAAAATGCCAATAAAAATTTTTTCTTGAATATTTATGATTTTTCAGAGTGCATATCATCATAAATACTACATTGGTATCGGTAAAAATATTTGACAATCAACTTCCCAAATTTAAAAAAAAAAATTCTCAAAAAATTTCTAAAAATGGGAAATTTTACTTTGATAACATCTTCAGGAAGAATTTCAAAATTTCATAAGTATAAAGTTAAAAGTTAATTATTTTACCTTCATATTCATCTATTTTATTCGAGATTTACTCTTCATGATCCTTAAAATGGCAATAATTTTATCACGTGAACATTTAGTCATTTAGGCAGAACTAAATAGGTCTTGAACATGTTCATTTCACCTTTAGCAAATCTACCACCATTGGGTGGCCGCTAAGTGCTTTGTCTCGGATATTTTGGACTATCGGGAAAAGAAGGCCTGGACAAAATTAGGTGTCTACAATAGGGAACCTATTCAAGCATGATATGGGTATTACATTCAGCACTAACCTATTATCAATGAGCACCTTGGGCAACGTGCTTCCTTTTCAGTATATAGTGATGTGAAGGGCTTTATAGTTTTCCCTTTTTCTATGAGGATTTCATCATCGCTAAAAGATATGTAGTTATCAATAGTGATGTTGCTTACTAGGTGATATAACTGGCCTATCGAGATGTCGAAAAGGATATATGCCTCTTTCAAGACATTGAGGAGAATATTCCTGTGAGCTTCAAATTCAATAGCAGTGACAGCATAGATATCTTAGTGCACTGCTTATTTAACTAATCAACGATGCTGTAGTTGCTGTGCTTGATGAACTTAAGAATTCTACAGCTTTTTTTATCGCTCATTGGCTTCTTGACAGCTATCAAATCTGATTCTTTGGTTGCATATTTTAGTGCTTGAGAAATATGAGTAGTGTTTTTTTGTTGAGTTTTACTTCTTAACGTAGTTAGGCCATAACATCGTTCATTTTGAGTTAAATGGCCTACCTCCGAGAGTTCAATGTTTTGTGTTCATATTTTCAAAAAATCATCTTGCTGTCCTTATAAGGGAAAAAAGATGGAAGTTGAATAATCATATTTGACATGAGCTGAAAGGCAGCTCTCATACTTGGTCGATTATCAAATAAAACTAATGGCTTTCCAACCTTGTAAGGAGGATTATTCCTATATTTTTTCGTGGTGTTGATAGATGGTATCATATTTACTAACTTGGTTAATTAGGCTCATTGTTATCTTAGAATTCCATGTTGCCTTCATTCATCACTCTTTGAACCATAGCACAAGCTCTTTGCATGTTTGAAGATTGTGGCCATAGATGATATAGAAATCATAAAAGTCATCGGTTCCCTCTTTTGTCTTTTGACTCTATTAACTAATTTGGCTTGTACCAGGATTTGCCAAACCAGATTCATTAGCATCCTAACCTTATCTATGTACTCTATGATCTCGCAGTCCTCTTCAATAGCAATTCTTGTTGCATCTGATTTAGTCTAAGCTTTAAAAGAACTGTTTCCAACACTAAATTTCGACCCTTGTCCAAGTTTAACCTTCTCTTTTCCTTTACCCTAAAAATGTCTCTTTTGTCTAAGTAATTTTTCATGGACTTATTGATCATTCGACACAATATGACTATATCTGTGAAGTTTCTCAAAATGCCCTTGGCTATTTTCTCATAATAAGGGGTTTGTAATATGCCAACAAATAAAACAATTATCTCTTTCTCTGTCAACAAGGGGTGAATCTAGGTAGCCTTTTTCATCTACCTCAGAGCATACTGCTTGACATTTCTAGCAATTTTCTTTTCCATGCTCATAAGACAGAAACAATTCAAAACCCGATCAGTGGTACGTGTCTCTTCATCTATGGCATTAATAAATAGATGATTGTATTTGTCTTGCTCCTCATAGAAGTTGATTTTAAACCGGTCCATCATCATTTGGACTAATTCTAGGAAAAATGGCAGTGTTACAGAATGTGCCCTTGACCGCAGTGGTAGTAAAATGGTTTAGTGGTTTCTTTGCTCTGGTCTTCAACACCCAACACTATTCCAACCTTCACAAAAGCCTGCCAAACCTTGCTCATCAATGTCTTAATTTCTCTAATGCTTCTTTTGACCTAGCATCATTTACCATTGATCACCATGTTCACTCTTGGCTTTGCATGGTTAGGAAGTGGATTGGCTTCAACATTAGGGCTAGGCCTTTATTTGACAAGGATCACACCATTTTTTAATAGGCTCTGTACTTTTCTCTTAAATGAGTGTCACAACATAGCTCAGATACAAATCCTGACCAGCTTGATTTAAAATAGTAGATGTACCACTTATTCTTATATATACCTATATATCATTATTCTTTTATTTTTAGGGGCCTATATCATTATTAATATTATTTTTTATTTTTCGTGTATAGGAACTGAGTTTTCAAGATGAATTACTCAATCAACTTCTCTAAATAGTTGTTCTGAAATGATTATTTATTTGGAGTCGCCACTAATCTATTTATTAGGTAAGAGTGGTCACTTATCAAAGTTTATGTTTTGAGGCTTATGAAACCCACAAAAACAAAACCCGAGGTCTACATCAGTACCAAAGATCACATGAAAGGGTCTGAGAGTTGGTTACAATCACGAGTGAAGATTGACCTTTTCATGATGCCCGAAAATGGGTACCTTATTAATCATGTGTTAATTTAAATTTTGATTTTTATTTAGTTTTAATATTTAATATTAAATCATAATTCTCATATGTAATATTATATTAAACAAATTTATTATTTTGAGAAAGTTAGGTTTCTAACATTTTTTAAAATCAAAATATCTTTTGCACTCTTCTAGAGGACTAGAAGATCATGAAAGCATTTATCATTCTCTTTCGTACCCCATGGGAGGCCAATAGAATATGAAAGATTTAAAAAAATCAAAATATCTTTTAGACCCCGCTGGAAGATCATTGGCATTCAAAAGGTTTTCTTTTTACAAAAATTGAAAAATCCTAACTTTCTTTTTGAAAAGGATATCTCGCAATGAAAATAATCCATAAAATTCCTTTCATATGCTAGGAAAAATTCTACGTATTATTTTAACTAGGAGACATTACATTAATTTTCTAAAAATTTATGAATTTAGTAAAAATATTAATGGAATATCCTAAGACCTGAAAATAGTCTAACATAACGAACGTATCCCTAAATGTGTACTTTCGACATGAATGTATCCTAGAAATCATATACGACTTGGTTTTAATGCAAAATTAAAAAAATACCCTTAGGTCTGCATTTGATATAAAAGTATCCCGGTAAACCTCAAGAACTTGAAAATGGTTATGAAAAGGTGAACATATTCTAAATATACACCTTTGGCATAAAAGCATCCAGGTGACTATATTGGACTTGGTTCTAAAAAAATTACCAAAATGCCTTTGAGTATACCTCTGATGTAAAAATCTCCCAGTATATCCTAAAGACTCAAAAATGATTATGAAAAGGTGAACCTATCCTAAATATACTCCTTTGGCATAAAAGCATCCTAGCTAAATTCTAAAAAAAATTATCAAAATACCCCTAAGGTATACTTTTGACATGAAAGTTTACAAGTACCCTAATAGACACTAATATGATAAAAAATAATTATTTCACCCTATACATGGGAATTAAAATATTAAAATTGACTTAAAATGCAAAAATTACAATTAAGCCCCTAAGCTTTTATAAATTACATTTCATACCCTAATAAAAAATCGAAAGGATAAAAAAGTTTTAATAATTTCTACACCCTTTAGAAGATCGAAGGAATGCTAGAAATATTTCAACATGATGAGAAAAGACCATTTTACCCCTAAATGCAAGGATTTGCTAATGGTCCCTAAATTTTTCTAATTTTGCAATCTAATCCTTACTTGAAAAAGAACCACAAAATATCATCAGACATATCAAAATCAACATTTAAAACATGGAAAATATTCTCATGGTGGTTTAGCCAAACATCCTTGGCCTTGAAACAAATTTTTTTCACTTTTTGCAAAGTAGTCCCTAAACTTTTCTAATTTTACAATTTGATCCCTAAATAATAAAATGCCACAAAACATCATCAAACATATGAAAATCACCATTTAAAACATGGAAAACATTTTGATGATGGTTTGGCTAAACATCCTTGGCCTTGAAACAAAATTTTCCACCTTTTGCAAACTAGCCCCTAAACTTTTTGTGAAATTGCAAATTGGCCTCTAAAATGTTAAATATGCCTAAAACATGTTTAAAAATGTATGAAACAAGACTTCAACGGTGTTAGGGACTTTCAACCAAAGAAGAATGGCACTAAACAAATTTTAAACTTTTTACAATTTCGTCTGTAAATGTCCTAATATAAAAAATAATCTAAAAAACATAAAATCATCACAAAATTAAGCATAATAACATCATCAAAATCCTCTATTAAATTTGGCCAAGGTGAATAACGACCATACTTTAATATTTTCCAACACAAACAACATGAAAATAACCATGAATAAATATCATGATACTTAAATACATAAGTAAAATAATAAAAAATAAATATATAAATATATTTATCAACATATTAACATGAAAATATTAAGATAAACAATATAAACATAAACATATATACATACCAAAATTAGTACCCCATCGGTAACAACAACATTTCATGAAAAAATCAGGCTATAAATAAAAAATTAAATATAACAACAAATAGAAAAACAAAATTCATAGTCACCATGTTTAGCCTTTCAACATGGATGAAAATTAATGAGCCTAAAATGATTTTAACTCACAAATAGGAAGAAAAATGCATAGAATGGATAAAACTTGTGAATTTTATAAGCGCATATACTTTAAAATGCTTGAAACTTGAAAAAAATTAGTATTTTTATGTGTTTTTTTTTTATGTTGGAAGCCTAAAGCTTTATTTGAAACCAACATTCAGTCAAGGGCCAAAATAATTGCCCTTGACCAAAAGCCTTCCAGGCTTTTCTTGTTTTTTCCTTTTCTTATTTAATTAATTTTTGTAATAATTACTATTTAATTTGATATGATTTAAATTAATTAAATTTGACATTTTTGTGGCTTATGTCATTGATGACATCAGCAAGACCTAGAAAATTTTTGGGAGATATTTATATAATATGTAAAATTATACCATAAAAATTAATTAGAAGGATTAAATTATAAAAATATAAAATTATGTAATGGAAATAAAATTTCTTATGATCAGTTTAATTTAATCTAATAACAAGATCAATTTTAATTTAAAAAAATGCATTAAAATTTTAAACTCGTAAAATTTTACAAAAAAACATTATCGAGGAAAATTCTTATAAGTAAAAAATGCAAAACTCACAAAATAAAATAAATTTTTTTAAAAAATGATTCAATATGAATTAAAAAAATAATAATTGAAGAATTTTAAAAATTATAAACTCAAAAAAATCTTACCAAAAATTTTATGTAGTAGAAAACTTCATATTTTAAAAAGAAAAAAATTGAAAAATGCAAAACATATAAAATAAAATGAACTTTGAAAAATGATTTAATATGAATTAAACAATAATATTTGAAGAATTTAATATTTATAAACTCAAAAAAATCCTTATCAAAAAAAATTTTGGAGTAGAAAACTTTTTATCTTGGAAACGGGAAAATTTTAAAAATGTGTTCATATTTTATAAAAATAAATTTTATTCAACACATTAATTAAAATATTAATTTATAAAAATAATAAATATGAAAATATGAAATCCAAAATAAATTTCACAAGCATAACATTTACGGTATCATAGAAAATTCAAATTTTTTAAATAAATTTAATAACTTAATACCCTATGGTATAAAATGCCAATATAATTTTTTCCTTGAATATTTTCTTATTTTTCGAGTGTATATTGGCATAAATGTCGCACAGGTATGATAAAAATATATGACAGTCAGCTTTCCAAATTTTACGAAAAAGTTTCAAAAAAATCCTAAAAATAGAATATTTAACTGTGATATGATTCATAAAAGTGGATTTCTAAAATTTGACAAGAAAATATTCAAAAAAAATTTCTCTTAAATATTCATCTTTTGTATCTAAAATCAGGGCTCAAAATAGCAATTTTTTTGTCATACACACATACGGCCATTTAATTATGACTAAAAAAAGTCTTGAAAATGATAGCTTATCTAGAGGAGGTCACCTTCAACCAAGGTGACCGTTAAGTCCTCAATCTCAGGTATTTAAGATTATTAAAAAGAGAACTCGGGTAAAATTAGGTGTTTGCAATGAGTTGCAATTCTCAATAGAGTGACCTTGTGCTCTGGCTTGGTACTCACAATAAGCATTTTCATTATACCAATTAGGATATTGAGGTGATCTTGGGTTTATGAATATCGAGGCCACTAGCTGACCTACCAATAAGCGGGAGTAAATCTCTTTATTAAGGAAGTGGCTCACAGTGTTCCCTTTCTCAGGGTGCTTGTCGATTATTTGGAGCTCTTCCATTGTTAGTGTTATGGAGTTTGTGCTCTTAATGGAGTTTTGAACGAGATTCAGCACAAAACTAATTATTAGAGTGAGCCCAACAAAATGAACTGGTTGTGGCACTAGTGAGTAGGGGTTTAAACCCTAGTACATCATGATTGGGAAGTACATACCCTGTGCCTAATGTGGAATACAAATGAACTTCGCAGGACTTTTGCTAACTATTGATCTCTTTCTCCTTACCCTTGGTCGTTGACTTTTTACTTGACATAGATGGTTCTGTAGTAGATATCTTGCCACTTTTGATAGCATTGTTAATCATTGCACCGATATAACCATATTGCTAAAATTCTTTATGGTGTTTCCTACCAACCTATCATAGTAGGGCGAGTATTGATAAACATTACCATCATTCCTTTCTCAATCAAAAGAAAGTGAACTTAAGCTACTTCTTTTCTCCACCTCTGAGCATACTGTTCGAAGCTCTTAAAGGATTTTTTTTCTATATACATAAGGGAGAGACGATCTAAGGCCCAATTAGATACATACTTATATTTGTTAAGGAAAGCACGAGCTAAATCTGCACATGTCTAAATTCTTATGGGATCTAGCCTTATATACCAGCAGATGACTACCTTAGTGAGGTTATCTAAAAGTAGTAAATTAGTAGCTTTTCATTCTCTTTATATCCAACCATCTATGATAGTATATATAAAGGTGGGCAGTGGGTTCTATGGTCCTATTGTACTTTTCAAAATTTGGCACTTTAAATTCAAGCAGGATAACGAGGTGGAAAACCAATCCAAAAGATTTAGCATCTACAATCTCAAATTTGTCACTTCCTTTGATAGCCCAAAGGCACTTTTCCAATAACTAATACTTGTTTAAGTCATCATATTTTTTCTTAAGACCTCTTTGCTCTTTCTTGCTCCACTTGCTCATCAAGATCTACGACTATAAGTCTTGCTAGTGAAAAACCTACACCCGAAATCCTTGAACCAAATGAGGTACTATTGCTAGGCTAATGTATATGGATGGTTGAATTGATAGGATCATCACTGCTAGAAGATGCTGTTCATGTGGTGCACTTTCTTTAGCATTGGTGGCTTTAATACCATCATTTAGGTTACTCTTGGGATTAGCAGGTTCTTTTCCTATATCGATGGTGCTTGTTTGCCTTTCTTTTTCTTTAAAGCCTCGGACAATAACTTAGTTAATTTTGTAATTCTAGCTTAGAGTTTCTCATTCTAATAAAGAGATTGGTTTTAATATTCTCAATATCTGAGCTTGACTCATTCAATGCAGGCTTGGTATTATTTTCCATGGATTTTCGATAATGGGCTACTTTGGTACCATGACATTCTTCACTGCATTCATGACCAACAATACCCAGAGCATGCTATAGAAATTAAAAAACGAACCATCCAAATAATGTGTACAAATTTCATTTTGGATGATGAAGTCATGTACAAGAAAAGGTGGGATCAAACATTACTCTGATGTATGGACGCTCTTAAAGCTAAGAGAATCCTAGAGGAAGTTCATGAAGGAATTTGTAGTACTTATGCTAACGGACAAAGAATAGCAAAACAAGTCATGAAGTTTGGATATTATTGGTTGACGCTCGAAAAATTCTGCATTGAATATGCCTAAAAATGCCACAAGTGCCAAATTTATGCTGACAATATCCACAACTCACCTTTACCCCTGTATGTTATGATGGCTCTATGGCTTTTCTCTATATAGGGCATGGATATGATTGGGCCCACTATTCCCAAAGCTTTGAATGGGCATTGTTTAATTTTGGTTGCCACTGATTATTTCACCAATGGATAGAAGCAGCCTTATATCCCAACATAACTCGATTTATTTGTTTAAGTTTATGAAATAAAACATCATCTGCTGATATGGATCCTTGAATAGATAATCACGGATAATGCATGTGCTTTGAACAACAAAATGATAAGGATAATTTACTATCATTTGAAAAACAAGAACCATAATTTAATGCCATGCTGTCCAAAATGAATAAGCAGTTAAAGCAACCAATAAAAACATTAAGAATATAATCAAGAAAATGTCTAAAACTTATAAAAATTAGCACAATAAGCTACCATTCGCATTGTATGCCTATCGCATAGTAGTTTGAACTACCATTGGAACTACCTTGTTCTTCCTACTTTATAGGATGAAAGCGGTCTTGCCCATTAAAGTTGAAATCCCTTCACTCAAGGTCTTGATGGAATCACAGCTTGAAAAAGCTAAATAGATCAAGAACCGATATAAGCAACTTAAGAAGATTCTCCTAATCTATAAAGATACTCAAGAAAAATAGACCATAAAGTAGGAAGGTCCCTATGTGGTTAAATAAGCTTTCTTCGATAGAGCGCTAATTCTAGTTGAGATGGATGGCAATATAACCTACCCAATCTCATCAACTCTGATTCCGTCAAGAAGTATTATGCTTGAGAAGGTCCTTGAAATAGAAACCTAAAATGGTATCTTGATCTTTGGAAAGTTGGCTTAAGTAACCACACCTTACCCTTGTCTGAACCTAATCAAGGCCAACATTAACTTAATAGAACCATCCTCTATTGAAATACCCAAATTTGGGCCAACCTCCTCATCTTATCTTATGTTTACCAAACCCACTTCTATTTGATCTTAAAGGAAAATTGCAGTATCTACCTCAGGTTAGGGCAATTACTATAGGGTAATCTAAGAGGTTCCTCCAAGAATGGTCGATATTAAAAAAAGTTGATTATTTGAGAGAAGTCTCCAAAAGTACTCAGTAAAAGATTCTTGTCATTAGCATGAAAAAAGATTAATTACCAATAAAAGTTAATCTTCAACTGTCTTTGTATCTCCTAGAATGTTCAATGAATTGTATTCCTTTTCTTCCAAAAATGAAATACAACCATTTCATTTTCTAAATCCCGTTTTTCATATTTGCATACCATATGGCGTCATATTTGTCAATACTTAATAATGCTTGATAGATTGTACATAATTGATAATAAGATTTCTTAGTATTACCTCAAAGAAGATAAAGCTTTGTAGAAAAATCTTTTTCAGTTCAAAAAGCCAAAAATAGCTTCTGGAACCACAACCAGACTTATCATTTAGACTTCTTCTATATTGAAAAACATATCAAAGAAGTCCTTTAATAAACTTTAGCCAAAAGGTAGAGCCAAATCAATAATCATTGATCCTTGCCTTTAAGCAACATTCCTATCAATCAATTTAGACTATCAAATGCATTTTTCCAAGTATGCCAAGATCTAGCTCGCCAAGTTTATTAACCCATTATACAAGCCGATTAGACTCAAGAACTTTCTTACATATCACAGGTCACCTTAACTTTAAAAATGACCTCAATCATTAGAAAAACCTTCTAAACATTGATAGTGCAGTTAATAAACCTTAAAACATAAGACACTCAATAAGACTCAAAGATTAAAGGTGATTCAAAACTCTAAAGCCAATTACTGGATTAGGCTTTTAAAATCATTAAATTTGCATCACTTAAACATGCATTTATATCTACATGCATCATTCATACAATAATTAACATCTTTTAAGTATAAACTCCTACTTTAAAAAGTTAAACCAATAAAAAACTTCAAGTATAAATTTTATTTTTGAAAAGCCCCAAAAAGGTTTTAGGTAAAGTACTTAAACTCAAGTCTTTTGGTCCACCAAAAGCTAAACGCTTTTTTCTTTTAATCCATAAAGAGTCGAACATTTTTCTCTTTTAGTGTTAAAAGAGCTAGATGTTTTTTTCTTTTAATTCAGAAAAAGCTAGATGATTTTTTCTTGTAGTCTATGAAGAGCTGGATGCCTACCTACCTCAGTCCATAAAAAGCTAGATTCCCACATACCTCAGTCTACAAAGAGCTAGATGCTTACCTACTTTAGTAAACAAAGAGCTGGGTGTTTATTGAGTTAGTCTACAAAAAGCTGGATGCATATTGGACACTTATTGAGTCAAAGCCTACATTAGCTAGCACTTTTTTGGAAGGTTAAACCCAAGAAACTACAAACCTAATATAAAGGTCAAATCCTACAAAACTTAGTCAAATTTTCCTATCAATTGGGATCGCTGCCAACATACTCGACCTATCTCAACGTAATACTAAATTGATCTCCATTTTCCCATGGGCACTCACAAGGCAATGTTATATCCTAGATAAAATAATGTCTATTTATCTTTGCCCTGTTCCTGATGCTCAGTAATGGCCAAAGAAGGGCAACTGTAGACATTTCATTTTCTCCAAGTAAACATTCGAGGTATGAAAAGTCATCATCTAAGACACTATCAAGGTTATTTCAAAGAAGCATAAGTCAGGTTCCCACTATTCTCAGTTAAAGCAAAGAGTTTGGAGAGTCAAAGATAATAAAAAATTTGCATTTTTGTATATGTGTATTGATATAAGGGCTTAAGATATTCATACAAGCCTCTACATCATCCAAATTCTAAGGTTTCACTATTTTTATTGAAACCAAAGGTGTTTGCATCAATATAGAGTTATGTCATAACTAAAATCATGAATTTTGGCTAACAGGTATCAACACAGGAGTGCATCTATCAATACAACAAGCTTGGCATCAATACAAGCTTGCTGGTATCGGTATATCATGCTTTGTATCAATACAAGATTCAAAGTATCAATACATTCTGGTTTTTTGTTGCTTAATGTATCGATACAAAGCTTAATATATTAATACTCAAAGCTATTTTGGCCTAATTTGAGAGATTTTTCCTTTTTTCATACCATGACTTTAAAACTCAAATTTGGTCATGACATTAGCCCTAAAAAGCATCCAATATCAGACATAACATTATACATATCATGTGGATTTAATTTATGGGTTCTAAACATTGGATTAATACATTGTAGAAAGGCTTATTGAGCTTGGTATGCGGGCATTTCAAGAGAAAATCTGGTTTTATGAAAGATAAACTTAAGACTACTTATTGGATAAACTAATGTATGAATTTTTTTGCATGCAAGAATCAAAGTTAACCAATCAAATGCTGAAAGGTTTTACCTTGGTACAATGAGTCATCATATTATACATGCTAAAGGTCCTATATGCCCTCATTTTTAAGTCATCTTAGTGGCTAAAATTATCCACTATATAAGCTAATCCTTACCCAACTAATAAAACACTATTTTACATCAGCCATAAAAAAAACCCTTAAGCTCTCTCAAAAATCCCATTTTTATAGCTCTTTTTCCACCTTTTTAAAAACCCTTCTAAATCCTCTCGTTTCTCAAATCTCTACCTAAAAAACTAGCCTTCATAGCCACCATAACCAAAAGCTCTTTCGTTTCATTATTTTATTGCTAATCCATAGCAAAAAAAAAGGAAGAAAGTGAACTAGAAGTTACTGGAGTATTGTTTAAGAATATTGTTGACCTTTTAGTGGTGAATGAAATCAAGATAGGGTAAATTGATTTCTCAATATTTTAGTAAATTAAAACTTCGATAAAATTAAGAAATCTAAATGATAAACTTTGGAGTGCAAGTTAATAAATAGCAATAAACAATACAAGACAAGGGAAAGAGAAGCAAACTCAAAGATTTAGAGACGTTCTGCTTGCCTACGTCCTTAACCTCAGCCTCACTTGCCTTAGATTTCCACAATTCACTAACTTGAATTGTCTACCTTTCAAGGATAAGGTATAACCTTTACACTCTCTATCATTCAAGGCTAAGATAGAAACCTTTACCCCTTATCTTTTGTGGCTAAGATAGAACCCTCTCTCACTACTTTTGAAGGTTAAGTAGAAACCTTCTTTACTTTTGAATGGCTAAGTAGGAACCTCCCCTTTCTACAAGTATTTGAGTGTAAACAAATAAAACCTCTAAAGGTTAGGTGTTTACAAGAATTTTGGCTTAAGGGAAATATTTATCTGAAGATACAAAATAAATCCTGTACAAAGATTAACTACTTAGTGAAATGATGGAAAAGATGAAAGATTTGACTTTAAGCACAATTCTCTTGGCTCTTTTTCTTGTTGAAGGTGTTGGAGTGGCTTATTTATAGCCTTGATCATGATTCTAGCTGTTGGGAACATTTGGTGAAGGAATATAGCTGTTGAAGCCTTCAAAATGTCATTTCCCATTGTTCCTCGTGCCTCTGTATTGAAACAATTAAGTGGGTATCGATAAATTATGTTTAATGGTACAAAATATGATCGTTATAAGTCCTGTATCGATACAGAAAGACCTGTCTCAATACATGAACAGTTTTGTATCGATACAGAATGCTCTGTCTCGATACATGAATAGTGATTTTTGCATTTTAAGGTTATTTAGCTATTGCCAAGTATTGTATCGGTACATACACATAGTGTATTGATACATTCACATGAAAATCAATTTTAAAAGGTTTTTCATGACTTTAAAACATGTAAAACTTATTTCAAAAATGTTTTATATAAAAATATGTATTAAGAACACATTTTTGAGTGCTTGAAAGAGTTAAAACACTTTCTAGTATTTTTCAAAGTGTTTACAAAATGTTTCATGGAAAAATAATAATCATGGAATAATTAAGCACAAGCTAATTAAGCTTAAGTTTTAGTTATATCAAAACTAAGATTAATTCAAAGCTAATAGCTAACAAATATAGCTAGGAGTTTAAGCTTCCATTGGGGTATATCTTCTATCTTTGCTTCTTTTTATTTTCTATTTTCCTCCATCATCATCATTTTAGTGAACCTCTATGTTTCCATGACCCTATTAACACTTCCATGCATTATTGTGGCTTTTTTGTAGTAGTGTTAGCATTTTGATGACTTTCTTGGTGCTTCAATAGTGTTTTAATGAACTAGAATGCCATATATCTTGTTAACATTAAAACAATCCTTGTTCCTGCATTCTTACCATGTTTTTCTTCATTTCAACGTGCTCATTTCATCTGTGAATACTTAGCCTAGCATATTTTGATCTTGACATACCTTGGGATGCATTTTCACTATGATTTCTTTGATAAAGTGCATATATAGCTTGCTATTTTGAGTTCTTGTTCATGTTTGATATTTTCACTTAGTTTAATTCATCAAATGTTTGTTGAAATGCCTCTATGATGTTTGTAAATATCTATTTTCAAAGAAAACCCCAAGTTAAGTCTATATTAACCTTAATTAATAGGGATTGCATGGATTTAAGGTTTTTAATATATTGGATCTCCAATCTTTGTTTGAAATCATGGCCTTATTAGGCCAAAAAAATTTTATCTTAATCTAAACCCAAAAAATGTTTTCAAATATTTAGATTAAGTTTTTGTATCAAGGCTATCATTACCATTGGTGTGGATAATAGACAGTTTAGCAGCCTACTCTACAGGAGTTGGATTGGTTTATTACTTCACTGCCATGGACCTCGGTGATTAGACATTCGTATGTCTGACACCTTGATCTATGCGTATAAAAGCCTTAATCTAAAAAAACCCCTATTTTAGTACTAGTAGCACAATGATATCTATTTGAAAAATTATTTTTGGACTTAAAATGATTTTTCTGGAATTTTCTAACATTTTTATCAGAAAGGGCTTCAAATTACCTTTACATCAACAATTTGTTTGCCCTTAGATCATTCTAGATGTAAAAGTTACGATTTTTCGAACCTATGCTATTTAGAACCCCTAGAATCAAGGATTCACATTTTGTTTGAGTGATTTTGACCTATTAAATGATTTTTTGGATTCTTCTAAAGAAATTCCTTTTTTGAAAAGGTATTATTTGTGATTTAATGATTTTAAATGAGTTCGAGAAGATTTTCAAAGTTTACTACTCCCTTTTTCTAGCACTTGCTATCAATGTTGACTCAGGCCTGATTTCAAAAATTAATTCCATCTAGAAAGTGATTTTCTAAGATTTTTGAAATATTTTTACCTTAATTCTTATCAAGTTAGACTTCCAACAGTACCTCATTTGCCATTAGAAACCATCGAACCAAGCTTAAATAAATTTAGGAATGTAGGAAGCGTGATGCCATCCCATGTTTTTGCTAAAGCTGAGAAAATTACTTGGATTTTCCTAAATTATCTTTTCTAGTCATTCAAATGACTTGGTATATATTCAATGGTTTCCCTATAGAGTTGTGAGTCATGACATAGCTCCCTTTAGGCTTGGATCAAAACTTAAAATTGTTTTCAAAATTAATTTCCATCTCTTATTTGAAATATTTTCCATCATAAAATTTATTTTCTTAAAAAATACCAAAAATTTTTATTTTCAAAAATCACTTAAATTCTTTTTCCAAATGGATAATCCAACCCCATTTTTTCTAAGGGATTTTCCAACCTAATTTCCTCTAAGGATATTCCAAACCCGTTTTCCAAAAATAAATAAAAATCTAAGTTTTTCTAGGATCTCTAAACCTTTTATCAATTTTTTATGCCTAAATCCAAATATGTCTCAAAATTGTTAATTCAATTATTTCTTAATAACCAAGGTCAATTATAGGATACATCTCAACCGTCTCTTCCTTTATGTTTTGTGTGTTCTTCTTTAATGTAACTTTTATTATATTCCTTATTGTCTTAACAACCTGTTTCTCCTCTTGATGATGATTTGCATTCATGTTTTCAAGAAAATCAGATTTCATTAAGCCTGAGGCAATGTTCTACGTTAGTATCCCTTTAGTACATAAGGTAAAGCATCCTTTTTAAATCAATTCGTACCTCATTTTACTAAATCCCCTATGTTTCTCTTCCCTTCTGGGTTGCATAGAGAGATATTAATTAAACTTTATCATAAAAACCTAGATCCAATATTAAAATTTTTTCATTCATAAGAAGTGGATTGCACATAAATAATGATTGCATGAAAAATCGAGGAAAATCAAGATTCGATAATTTATGGGTAGATGGTACCAATTCTGAGCATCGTGGGGTGCTCATCCTTCGTCACATGTAATCGACTATTGGACCCTTTTAAAATGAACCGTGGTATACACAATCCGTAAAATCAATATTTTAAGTTTGTAACTCATAATCATGGATTTTAATAGGTATCTAGTCATACCTAGCCTAAAATGATAGGTGGCAACTCCAAGTCATGGTCATTTTGTGATGACCATCCAGGACTGATTGGATAAGCTATTTATCTAACAGTCTTCACTTCAATTTTCACTCTATCATGCTTAATTCAAATCCCAATCAAGGGATGATTTGAAGGCAAACTCCTTTTCCCCTTTTATTTTTAAATTGTAGCATCACCACCATATGTGTGTATGGGGGAAGGCACATCGCGATAACATTGCTTTTGAAAGTTCTTTCACCATACCTAAACTTTTGTCATATCCCAAATCTGTCCTTTGCTTATGAATGGAGCAAATCACGAAAGGACCATACGTCAATTTCTCTAAATAATGTCCAATTATTTTGCACACATTTTAGGGCTAGATTAATGAAAAGCCAAATCACCTCTTTGTTTTGATGTCCTTGCACCTAGTTATGACTTATACACATTTTCCATCTTTATGATTGAAAGAAAATTTTATATGTATCCTCAATTAACCACAAAAAGTCATTGGAGCTTTGCTTAGATGGCATATTAAATTGGTATATCTTACATCAATTGCAAAAAAAAAGGAAAAAAATTGATTGTGACATACATGTGATGTACTCAAATGATTTCAAAGGCACAATGAAATTCCAATTATCTATTCCCTTTGAGGATTGTTCTTTAACGAATATTCATACTTGACATAGGAAATGATCTTCTTTTATATCCCTTTCATGAATGAGAAAATTATCCCTTGCTTTTTTTTAAGCCTATTAAATGTATTTTTTAATTATTAACTGTAGCCATGGATAGCCTTCCACACTGAGGAGCAAAGATGAAAAATAATCTTTTTGGGAAAACATGTGGAAATAGATCTTACTTCTCAATTATGAAAAATGGGCTATGCCTTAAAGCAAAAGTTTTTGAACTCATTTTATTTAAAGAAAAAAAGAAAAAAAGAAAAAGAGAAAGGAAAAAAGAAAAACAAAGATGAAATGAAATAAAAAAGAAAAAATGAAACACGAAGGCAAGAAAATGAAATCCTTTGAGAAGTAAGAATGAAAGTCCTCATTAAAATAAAGTTCCTTAGTTTGATTACCTTCAAATACATGCATTTAACCTGATTATCAATTTCTTCATAACCTTAAACGATGACCTACATTACGTGCTTTAAAAGTCCATTTTGATTTAGCATGGATGTTTGACATGAAGATTATTTCCTTAAACTTTATCACATCTCTTCAAATTGACATTTTGTCTTTGAATGAAGTTTGAATTCTTGAATGTATGATAGAAGAATCTAGAAAAACCAGAGAAGATGAAAAAGTTGAAGCTCTAAGGTGAAAACCCAAAAATGGGCAGTTTAGAGCCAAAAATAAAAGATAAAGGCAACTCTAGAAATTTATGTATGATTATGCTAAAGTCCCAACAAGAAGCACCAAGAATTATATTTTGATCTAACCCTTTTATCATTGAGAAGTTTAAGAAGGTTATATTTTTATGAACTGAAAACCTTTTATTTTTTTTTCTTTTCCAAAATTTAAACCTATCCTTAACATTTGTGAAAATGCCATATATCAAGAACTAAGAAAGGGTGCCCAAATGGGTTATGTTTTAAAACAAATATTTTCAAAGATTCATGTTCATTTATTAGCCTATATGAAGATTCTTTGATTTTCTCTAATATCTCACAAAGCCTTTCTTAATGGCTGGAACATTAACAATTTGAAATACCTAATTCACTTAAGAAGGCTAAATTGTGATTCACCTTATCTATTCTTAAAAGTAATTACCAATTTTTAGAGACCAAAATCATATTTTCTATGAAAAAGTTTTAATTTTTGAACATGGAAAATAATGATGTGGGGGCAATTTTTATTTACAATTAGGGCATGATTAAAAGATGAGAAAATTTTTTGACAAATTTTTTTTCTTTTCAAAAAATTTAAATGATATGAGATTAAGTTTTGAGTGATATTCCTAAGGGCAACAGATTAATCAAAGGGCTTTTGCGTTTGCACTCCATGATAGGGAACAGTATTCAAAATAAGGGATGCATTGCATTGGTGATTAACCAAGTAAACACCTCCTATAACATTAACATCAAAGGAATTTTTAAGAATAAGATTCTAGGATAGAAAAAAGAATAAGATAAGAAAAATTGAAAGGTCTAAAAAATGTCTTTAGGGAACGGAAAAATGTTGTTGTCGACTTGTCGTAACTACCCCCTAAAGGTGAGAGGCATGCCTAACTTAAATATATCCTTGATAGGATCTTATGGCATGATAGAATGAGAAAAATGCATTAGTGGGGGGACTGTCAAACAAATGCTCATTCGACTAGTATTTAACGGCCACTATGAAATGGCCAAAAATTCAAAGTCAACTTTGACCATTTGAGCAAGGTCTAGTTAGACACCTATTAAAACTAACATTTCGAGTCATAAAACTTGAAGGCTCGATTTTATGATCTATGTGTGATAGAGTTTGATAGGAGACTCCATGAGTTGGTTACATGTGAGGAAGGATTAGTACCCCTACAATGCCCTAAATTGGTACCATTTAGCCATATAACATAATGATTTTGGTTTTCTTTATTAGAATTTGTCATTATTTGTATTTAATCCTTTTCATGATGTATTTTTTGGAAATAGAAAATTTAGGTTTTAATGTAAATTTCAACTCCTTTATTTAATTAGAAAGATAGACAAACATAGAGGTTTTAGTAATATAATTTTTGGATTTTTAATTTAAAGTTATTCTATTTTGAGCACTAGAGTGATACCGACATAGAACATTATTTTGAGTTTTTAGAAATTCAATTTTTAAAACATGAATGCTAATTTATCATTAACAAAGGAAACATGTTAGACATAAATAAATGCAACAAATATTGCAAAAAAATAAAACACATAAAGACAAGTATAGACACCCTATTTATCTAGGCCAACATCTAATACATCAGAGATCACCATTCGAGGTGTCATTGAGGTCATTCATACAAGCTAAGGTAAGGTGTTCGGAGAGCTAAAGCTACATAAAATTCATATTGTCACAAGTGTGTATCAATATAGGGCCTCAACGTCATAAAAAATTCAAATTTTATAAAATGTCTCTGTACAAAATGTCAGTGCATGGATATATTACTTCATGTATCGATATATGGGCTTGTTGCATTGATACAAGGCTTGGCAGTAGCTAAAATCGCTATTTTTAGACAAAATGTATTGATCATAGGCCTTTAGGTCTTAAGACTGGATACAATTTTTACTCTTAGTATCGATACATAGCTTATTACATCGATACTAATGAGTAAAAAGTACCTTGTGTATTGAAAAAACATGTTTTGTATCGATACATCAAGGCATTTTTGCCTAGTTTGAGCCACTTTGCAGCCTTTGAAAACCTAATTTAAACATGTTTTTGCACTAAGAAACTATCATAAACCATTGCAAATCTTAACTATAGGCTTATGAATGGATTCAAACAAATTTTGGAGTCCAAACAATGAATGACAAAGGTCACTTTCATAAGACATATAGTTGTAAGAGGGTATGGCAGGCATATCTCTAGTTACAAGCTATCACAACCTTTCTACCTCCTTGCACAGCACGGCAGAACCAATAAAAAGAGAGTGAGGTAAGCATGGTAGCTAGAGATATCCCATGGTGTAGGAGGGAAAGATAAAAAATACCCTTGCGTTGTCTTCTAAAAATAGTAGCTAAGAATTAAATAGAAAAGTCTCAGCTATGTCAAAGAGAAAAGAACCTTCAGCAATCTTTGAAAAAGCTCTCTAGCAATCTCAAAAGACTCCATCCATTCCCAAAAATCCTCTAACAACTCCAATTCCAAAAACTCACAAAAAACACCCTATCAACAATAATATTACCAGAAAGCTTCTTTCTTTTACCTTTTTGTTGCTAAATAATAGCAAAAAGAAGGAAGGAACTAAGCTTAAAGTCGCTACTTTAAAAAAATAGGAAAGTTCAAGCTTTTGTTGGTGTATTTTCTACCTTGTTCCATACATTTTTTGTTTTGATCATCCATTTCATTTTAGTGAGCCCTCCATGCTACCATGATCCTTCTAAGACTCTTATGCATTATTGTTGCCTTCGTTGTGGTAGTCTTAGGATTTTGATGACCCTTTTGACACCTTGATTTTGTTTAGATATATTAACTCGCCATACTTCATTTTTATCATCATAAAGCCTCAGTTTATGCATCTTTTGCCATGTTCATTCCATATTCACATATCCATGTCATATTTAAATGGTCATCTTAACATGTTTCATGTATGTTCATACATTTTCTTATGTTTTAAAGAGTCTCATGAAATAAAAATGTTGTTTTGACAACTCCAATATCCTTTCCTTTAGTTTAAACATGTTCATATCATCTCCGTGCACCCTATTTGTCATCTTCTTGCATTTGCATCACCCATTTTCATGTCAAAATGTAATCTTTTTATGTTTGCATGTTTAATCCACGTTTGTCTTTGTATGTGTTGTATTTTGTTCATGATATCTCCTTTAAAATGCTTACTTGTTACTTAAAACCTGATTTTTAGAAAATCCTTAAGTTAAGTTCATGTTACCTCTAATAGATAAAGAATAGCATGGACTTAATGCTTTCATAAAATTGGTCCTCCAATCTTAGGGACAAAGCAGACATTTCAACTCTAGATTCATGATAATACAAGTTTAAAGATGTTGTTTTCCAACCAAACATAACCTTTTTTTAGTCAAAAAATACTAAGCCTTGACTTAAGTTTAACACATTCAAGGCATGGTTAATGGGTTACTTCATCATCCCAATCTACTTTAGGATCGTGGAATGAACTCATGATGCTCATGTCATTCTTTCCCTTGTGTTATGGATGTTCAGATGTCCATAAATTGAATTTGACCCTAAAAAAACTTGGAATATCGAATAATTCCCCTGGTTTTGCTCTGACAGCATTATAGTCTAGATTTGAAAAATCATTTTTGAACCACAAAATATTTTCTTTCATTTTTCTAAATTTCCCTTAAAGGGCATCAAATTACCTTTCTAATGGTGCCTTATTTACCCTCGGATCACCCCGGACAAGGGAGTTATGATTTTTCAAACCTTTGTTGTTTTGAACTCCTAGAACCAGCGTGCAACATTCTGTTTGGGCCATTTTGGCTCATCAAATGATTTTTATGAAACTTTTATCACAAAATTCCTTTTCCACAAAGGTATTATTCATGATCTAACAATTTTGGATAAGCTTGGAATAATTTTCCAAAGTCCATCATGCCCTTTTCCTTGTACATGCTGCTAATGTTGAGGCAGACTTAAATTCAAAAATTAATTCTACCTAGAAAGTGATTTTCTAGGGTTTTTGGAATATTTTTATATTAAACCTTATCAAGTTAGCTTTCTAATGGTACCTCATTTACCTTTTGAAGCCTTTGGATGCACCTAAAAAATTTGGGAATGGAGATGACACGATGCCATTCACTGTTTCAACTTAATTTTTTAATCTCCTGTTATTAAGGCATTCGAATGTCTCAAAATGCGTCCAGTTGGTTCCCTCACAATACCAACCCCTTTTGTCTTGGATCAAGGCTAAAAAACAAAAAGAAAGAAAGATTTCATATTAAAATATTGGTAGTGGAGATACTCTAACTCCATTGCTCTGAGGGGACACTCCAACCCCGTTTTTAATTAAAAATCTAAATGTTCTCTTTATTCCTAAATATTTTCCTAACTCTATCTTTGGGGATACTCTAACCCAATTTTTAATTAAAGATTCAAATTTTCTCTTTATTCCTAAATATTTTTCTAACTCTATCTTTGAGGTTACTCCAACCTCACCTCTTAGAGGGCATACTCCAACCCCTCTTTACCTTGAAAAAATCCAAAATTTTCTCTATTTTGGTGCCTCAGACTAGTTTGACTAAAATCATTTTTGTCCCTCAAATCACCATTGAATCTAGACTTGTCTCTAAAATTGTCATCCCGATTATTCTTTAACAATGAAGGCAATTAAGAGATACATTTTGATTGCCACTTTTTTTTCATGTTTTTCGGTTGTGATTGCTTGTTTATGATATTATTATATTTCTTTTTTCTATCTTACTAACACTTTTCCTTTTGTAATGATTATCGTGCATTCATTTTGAAAATTTGTTTTTTCCATAAAATTTACAAGGCAATGTTTTATGTTGGTATCTCTCCAGTACTTAATACGAAACATCAAATTTTTTAAATCCGATCCAGACATAGTTTTCATAAAAATCCATATGTTCCTCACATCTTCAAGAGGCATAAATGATCTAATTTTCTTTAAAAACCTAGATTTGTATTTTTCACCATAACTTCATGCATTTAAAAGGATTATATCTAAATAAAGACTAAATGGAACCGGTTTAACCGAGACCAAAATGAGACATAGTTAGTAGGTATCGATTTCAGGCATCATGGGGATGCTAATCCTACCCCGCACATAATCAACTCCTGAACCCAACTA
The DNA here is from genome assembly GCA_038382065.1 of Adansonia grandidieri. Taxonomy (NCBI): domain Eukaryota; kingdom Viridiplantae; phylum Streptophyta; class Magnoliopsida; order Malvales; family Malvaceae; genus Adansonia; species Adansonia grandidieri. Next base: position 20,129 of record JBBYHK010506299.1, on the reverse strand, counting down.
ATGAATCTTTGAGCTTTGTAGACCTTGAAATCAATGTTTTAAGTTTCATAACTTAGAATACTATTTTCAATAGGCTTAGATTTTGCCTAGCCTAAAATAATCGGTGGTGACTCCAAGTTTATAACCACTTCGTGGTGGCCATCTGAGACTAGTTGGATGAGCAATTCACTTGACAATCTCTTCCCTCTCCTTCCGATTATTATGCCTAATCTAAATCCCAATCATGGGATAACTCAAAGGCTCGACCATAACCAACCATAGTTTATTTTTAAGTCAAGCGTGCTATGCCCTTTGGATCATCTAAAGTTTTAAAGGTAGGGCATGTGGTGACAATATCGATACAAAGCACAGGTAGGCAAAATTACTAATTCATGCCATTTTTCAGCTTTTGCACCATTGATCTAAAACTCAAATTTAGCCACATTTTTTGCCCTAAAAATCATCCAAATTTATACCAGGCCTCAGCATTGGACTTGATCCAATTAAATTTTTGAGGCTCAAATAGCAATTTCTTACGACATTTTCATGACTTAATTCAATTTGTTAAAGAGCAACATTGATCTTTCTCATGGCTAACAACATAAGGTGGCCTTTATCCACTATTTTTGCTAGCAAGCCAATGAAATTAATAGATAGCTGAGCATAATACCTTGTCTACATTAGAGGTACATGCACCAAAACCCCAAAATGCCCTTGTTTTTTGCATTTTGTCTTTACTATTCACATGGCTAATAGGCCAACTTTGGCTCAACTGAGAAAACACTTAAACACTTTCAGCCTCTACACTTTCTCAACACTCTCAAAGTCTCCATCAATGTCAAAACATTCTTACATCGTAGCTTTCCACAGCCCTCACAAGAACACATTCAGAACACCATTTTAAGCCATTTTTGCTTGCTTTCCTTCTTGCTAACTCATAGCAAGTAAGAAAAAGTTAGAAAGGCAACATTTTTACAAAGAGAAAGCTCATTTTTTTGAAAAAAAAAAAAAGCAATTGAAATTTCTGTTGGTATATTTTCTAAACTTGTCTTTTTTATTGAGTTGTTATTTTCATGTTCTCACTATGCTAGTGACCCTTGCATATAGCCATGACCTTATTCTTAGGACTCTCATTCATTTCATGGCCCTAGTTGTGGTAGATTTAGGACTTGGTGCTTTTTTTACCCTTTTACCATGTTTTCTCTCTTCTTATTTGCTTAGTTTATATTGAAAACATGTGTTAGTGCTGTCTTGAAAGCTCAACAAACTTTTTTTGTTTAAACATGTTTATATCACCTTCATTGCATGATTTGTGATGTCATCCATAAAGCTAACATTTCCATGCATTTTCTTATCCATTTTCTTGTATTTTTGCCATCATTTCCATGCCAAAATATCATCATTGTTTATTTAAACTTACTATTTATGTTCATTAATTAATGAACACTTGCGAACACAGTACTGCGAGTGTCTAACTCGTGAAATTTTTTAGTAAAATTTGTTTCAAAATTCAATGTTTTCATCCTTATTACTTTTATTGATTAATGTTTTAAGTAATGCATTAAATTTCTTTGTGGGCCGCCGTATTTTAGAAATTTCTTGCTTTTGGATATATTTTTAAAATTTTCATAAAAGGCCTTTTTAATTGATTTCCTTTGTTAGAAATTTTTCCATGGAAATTTCTATTTGAGTTTTCACATGTTAAATATATTTTCATTTATTTTATTTATTTATTCATGGGCTAAGGAAATTTTTCTATTTTATGGGCTTAAGACTCTTAAATTTAGCTAGTGGGCCCTAAAACCCATATATTTTTAAACAAGCCCAACAAGGTCACCAAACGTAATATATTTTTCGATGAGCCCAATAAGCTTATTTTATATCCTCCAACATGCCTTACAAGCCCATTTGAGATTTTACAACAAAGCCCACTAACTTTTTAGCTCTAAATTTTTTATTACTTCTTTTAGGTAAAAAATTTTTATATGGATATTTAATTAGACCTTCCACTTGAATAAATTTTTAATTAAATTTATCATGTAAAATTTTATTTCTTGAATACATAACTCTTAATTTGTTACAACAGAATCCTTTTAATTCATTTTTTCATAGAATTTCCAATTAAAATTTTTTGCAATTATAATTTTATTTATTTTTTTCATTTTTGAAATTTCATTTATATTTATTTTAATTTTAGAATTTGATAATTTAGTTACATGAGAATTAATTTGGTTGGAATTGAATTTTTTCCCTCATAATTGAGTTTAATCCTAACTATTCCATTAGGTTATCTTAATCATCTTGAAACCTATGGGATTAGATAATGCCTAATACGTGGTGACTAAGATAGAAGTAAAAAAAAAATATTAATTGATTCTTATCTAACCAAAAAAAAATCTATTAAAGAATAAAATCAAAAATAAAATTAAGAAAAAGAAAGTGAAATTCGACCAAAGGAGATTTTCTTTCTCCCTTGGTAGAATCGTCCCCTTTATAAATAAAGGGATAATGTTTCATTTTAAAAGGAATGGTTCCATCGCAAAATTGATTATTTTCTTTAAACATTTTCAAGATTTTATCCAAGTTTCCAAATTTTAAACGTAGTTTTACTTAGAAAAAATTTTATTTTTCTTCATTTATTCATATTTCTTCCTTTCAGTGAGCTTAGTGATTACTTGTGCTCATGGATTTTGATCCATGTTTAAAGGCAAAGTATGAAGGCCATGAATAATTTTCTTGATTTAGTTGTTAGATCTTATTTTTCTTAACATTAATTTGATTTTCATCAAGAAAATATATGTTTCTTTGTAGAAATGATGTTACTTTAGTATGTACACAATTTTGTGCTATTTTCCTTCGTATTTTCATGTAGGCTACTAACAAAGTATGTTTATATGTTTATTTTTTTAATGATTTCATGCATGTTTGAGCCTGGTAGACATTAGGATATACATTTATTTTGTTATTCATGAAGCTATGTTAAGAAAAAAATTATTCTTGGTTATTTTAATGAAGGTTGAATATAATGATAGCCTTTGGATGAATTTTTATGTTTGTTTTTTATGAGATTTAGGACTATTTTGTAATGATTGGAGGTTGTGGGGCATAAAAAATAATTTTCCTAAAAACTTTAAGGCCTTGGATGGATATTTCCAAGCTTGGCAAAAACTTGTAGTCATTTAGTGAAGTTTTTTTTTGGCTTTTTGAGGCCATTTTATAATTATGGAAAATATAAAGACCAAATTGCAAAATTGCACAAATTTTTCCCAAGGCAATCCAAGCTTGGCTGAATGCTTTATGGAACCCTTGTGGGTGTTTTCGTGCATATTTCAACATGCTTAGGTGTTATCCTATATTTTTAGCCTTTTAAGGGTATTTTTGTAATTTTGAAAAGTTTAATGGTTTATGTCCAAAAAATAAAAAAATTGTACCAAGGCCAAAAGTGCTTGGCTGAATAATTTTAGTGACTTTTGGAGAATTTTCCATGTTGATTTTGATATTTTTATGTTTGTTTATGCATTTTATTTTATTTAGGGATTAAATTAAAAAGTTAAAAAAGTTTGGAGTGCATTAGGAAAGACTTACGTATTAGTGTAAATTAATCTTTTCAACATGGACATGTTAGGAATATTTCTAGCTTTTTTAGTCACCTTAGGGTCAAAGTGCAATTTTGAGAAATCTAAGGGCCTTTAGCAATTTTTGCATTTTAAGTCATATTTGATATCTAAGTTACCCACCAAAGGTATGATTTTTATTTCACATCATTATCGAGTCCCTTATGGTTACCAAGATACTTTCATGTTAAAGGTATACTCTAAGGGCATTCTAATAATTTACCTATGAACTATGTCTTTTAGTGTGACTATGATACTTTCATGTCAAATAAGCACATTAAGGATAGGTTCATCCTTTCATGATGATATTGAATCCTTTAAGGTTATTAAGATACTTTTACATCGAAGGTACACCTTAGGGATATTTTAGTAATTCACTATAGAACAAGTTCTTTAGAGTCACCTGGATATTTTCATCGTGAAGGTGCACTTTATGGGATATTTGGGTCTCTTCAACCAAGTCCGAATCCTTAGAGTCTAGTTTTGTACTTTCTGTCAAAATTGGGTCCTAGGACAAACTTTTATTATTTTTGACAAAATTGAAATTTTTAAAAATCATGCCAATGTAGGTGAAATGTCTCCTAACATATGGAAGAGGTTTCATGGATTATGTTAATAATGAGATATCCTTTTTAAAATGAGTAAAATTAGGACTTTTTGAATTTCATGAAAATAAAACCTTTCGTATTCCTCTGGTCCATCAGTGGGGTGTGAAAGATATTTTAATTTTATGAAAATTAAAAGCCTGATTTTCTCGAAGTGAAATAATAAATTCAGCTTAGGAAAATTTTGAAACACAGGAATTACAATTAAATATGAGATTTTGAAACTGAATAAAAATTGAGATTTTAAGTTAACATATAGTTAAAAGGTATCGATCTGCAGGCGTCATGAGAAGGACCATTCCTTACTCGTAATTGTAACTAAGTATCAAACTCTTTCATGCCATTTCTGGTATGAAGTAGACCTTAGAGTTTGTTTTCTAGGTTGTGTAATGCTCAAGATACAAACTTTGATAGGTGACCAATCTCATCTAACAAAAACAGATTAGTGGTGACTCCAAGATAAATGGTCATTTCATAACGATCATTTAAGGTTAAGTCGAGTGAACGATCCATCTCGACGACTTGGTCCCCAAAAATGAAAAAAATTATAATGATAAGAACGAGAGATTCACATGTTTTTAAGTCTAAAGGGTCGAGATTCGCGTTCCAACCATGTTACGGCATTGGCAAAGGCACCCAGGCTAGAAAATGACTTAGAAAACGTCATTAAAGGATTAGCAAAGCCGTAAAGGTCATAAATAAGATGGACAAGAAAGGTTTGGGATTCAAGGCCAATGCCTAACAACAAAGAAAACAAGCTTAGAAAAATCATGAAAAAAGGATGGCCCATTTGTTAGTTCAAGATTTAAGGTGAAAATGTATGATGTGTCTGTCAATAAGGTACTTGTTGTTTAAGGGTACGTATTAAAACAAGTTAAGGGAGAAAGTACCAGCTCCAATGATACTGAACAGGTCATTCGAACATTTCTTTATCAATGTCATTGATGAACAAAAACGTCAATAGCAAACCATGAGACTAGGCTATGCCCTTTAGTATTTATTTCAAGCATTTGGACTAAAAATGAGATTCCTATGCTTTTTAAATCTGATTTAGAGTAACGCTACAAACTAACCTATATGTTTTTACCTAAGAGCATTGTAGTATCCTTTGTATGGGGTCTTTTTATTAAGTATTGTGAATAAAAATGACTAAGCACGATGTATTTTATCTCCTATGTCCTATTTTCATTTTTTTATTAATCTTAGACGTTCTTATAGATATGTTTCTGCCTATATTGTTCTTTTTTCCATATTTTTAGATACTTAAATGAAAATGACATGAATATTCTTCCGAAGATTTTGAAAATCGATTTTGAGCAATCAATCTGAATTGATAAGGTCTAGTTTAAGATAGATTCCAATGAAAGCCCTATACCACTAGATTTGTTGAGGTTAACTGAACAGGAGAAGAAACATATCCTAACCCATGAGGAACCTATTGAAATTATAAATCTAGGAACAGAGAAAAATTGGAAAAAGGTCAGATTAGAACTTCTATAAGATATCAACTCGAATCGAATTGATAAACTTATCCAAGAATATCGAGATGTGTTCGCTTAGTCTTATCAAGAAGTGCTCGGATTAAACACCAACATAGTGGTTCACAAATTTCCCTTTAAACCTAAATGCAAGCCTATACAACAAAAGCTCAAGAGAATGAAACTGAAGATGCTTCTAAAGATCAAAAAAGAGGTGAAAAAGCAATTTAAGGAAGGATACCTCTAGGTAGTTAAGTATCCTAAATGGGTAGCCAACATAGTCCTAGTTACTAAAAAGGATGGCAAAGTGTGAATGCACGTAGACTGTAGGGATTTAAATTGGGCCAATTCAAAATACAACTTCCTTTTACCTTACATTAATGCCTTAGTGGACAATACCACAAAAATTCCCTGTTTTCCTTCATGGATGAATTTTAAGGTTACAATCATATTAAAATGGCACCTAATGACAAGGAGAAAACGATTTTTATGGCCCAAAAGGGTCCTTTTTGCTATAAAGTTATTCCTTTTGGACTCAAGAATATCGAGGGCAACATATTAGATAGCAATGGTGACATTATTGCATGATCTAATGCTTAAGGAGATATAAGTACATGTTGATAATTTGATCACTAAGTCGCTTAAAGAGAGTAATCATGTCACCAACTTTCAAAAACTCTTCAAACAGCTATGTAAATATCAACTTAAGCTAAACCTTGGTAAATGCACCTTCGATGTTACCTTCAACAAGCTAATAGGCTTTATTGTCAGTGAACAAGGGATAATGATCGATCTAGATAAAATTAAGGCTATTTAGAATCTACCATAGCCTTATACCTAAAAGGAGGTGAGGAGTTTCCTAGGAAGATTAAACTAAATAACCAGATTTATATCCCATTTAACTGACAAATATGGTCCAATCTTTTGACTACTTAAAAATAGAACCCTAGCGAATGGAATGGCGAGTGCCAAGAAGCTTTCAACAAGGTCAAACTTTACTTGTCAAACCTACTAGTGCTTATGCCCTCAGTGTTTAGTTGGCCCTTAATTTTATACTTATCAGTGTTCAATAGGTCTATGGGCTATGTATTGATTCAACATGATAAGTCGAGTAAGAAAGAGAAGGCTATCTCCTATATGCAAATTTGTACAATAAGACATCATCTATAAATATAGCTTCCTCGAACAAATCATCATGGATAATGCATGCAACCTAATTCAAAATTTAGCACCATAACTCGATGCCATACCATCCGAAATGAATGGGGGCAGTCGAGGTAGCCAACAAAAACATTAAGAAAATAATTAAGAAAATGGTTGAAACATACAAAGATTGGCATAGGAAGTTGCCCTTTGCGCTGCATGCCTATCGCACAACAGTTTGGAGATCTATGGGTGCTACCCTATTTTCCTTAGTCTACGGGATGAAAGCCATTCTATGTATTGAGGTTAAGATCTTCTTGCTCAAGGTCTTAATGGAATTATAGCTCACAGAAGCTAAATAGGTTAGGGATCAACACAAGCAACTTAACCTCATTGAGAGTAATCTGTCATAGGCAAATGTACCAAAAGCTTGATCATGAAAGTCTATCCTTGTTAGTTTCAAGAAAGTGACCTAGTACTTAAAAAATCCTCCTAATCCATGAAAATGCTCAAAAAAGTGGACCTTAAACTAGGAAAGATTTTATGTAGTGAAACGAGCCATTTCCAGTAAAGCTTTGATCCTAATTGAGATGGATGGCAATGACTTGCCCAACCTTATCAACTTTGATTCTGACAATAAAAACTATGCCTAAAAACAACCTCTGATGAACACCAGAAAGGCATATAAGCAAAGAAACCCACTTAAATTAAAAACTCAAAAGGGTAACTTAAGTAATCAAAGCTCACCCTTGCCCAAACCTAGACTACCAATCAGACTTATCCACCATACCATGAATAAAACACTGAATCATGACCTACCTTACCTATTCTACTTTAACATCACCTACTAAACTTCACTTCTACCAAACTTAGAGAAAATGTAGTATCCACCTAAGCCTGGGGCAACCATCAAATCATATGGTAATCAGAGGGACTCTCTTGAAGATCGACCAATACCAAAAAGATTGATCGCTCAAGAAAAGTATCCAAAAGTGCTCGGTAGAGGATTCATGCTGTAAGCATTAGGGACCTCAATTGCCCATCAAAAGTATTCCTTTAACTTTTTTTTTGTATATCTTAAAAATTTTTTATGAGTTATACTCTTTCTCTTTTTGAATGAAATACAATTACTTGTTTCTCTTTCAATTCCTTTTTGTCACACTTGCATCTCATACTGCATTATGTTTATCTTTTAATTGATAATACTTAATAAATATGCAAAATTGATAATAAGTTTCCTAATATTATTTTTAAAAAAATGAAAAATTATTGGAAAATCTTTTCATGCTTTTACGCAAGAATGAACGTTGGACCCACAATCAATCTTACCTTTGGACTCCTATTTCGAAAACATGCTTAAAACTTTCTCCCCAGTAGACCTTAATCAAAGAGTAAAAGCTAAAGAATCCACTTCTGACTCCTGGCATTGGCACTCAAAAAAAAAAAGTTAGGTCTATCTAGGCTACCTGAAACAACCTTTTGAATCAAATCAAGAAAATGAATTCATCGATCTCGTTAATAAAGCTAATCAACAAAGGAATTCCAAATAGAAGCCAATCAAGTTAAATAACCTCTTTCATAAGCAATGATCCCTCATACCCTCTAACATGATTTAAACCACTTAGAGCCTCGAGTCGTTAAGAGCAAGATTAGTAAACTACTATCAATGAAGCTCTAAAAAAAATAACTCAAAATATCATACCATTACCATTCATTGAATTAGGATTCTGAATCATCACATTCCATCATTCAAGTATGCATTTGCATTTGCATTTTCACACATCCTTCATGCAACATTTTCTAGGTATGGACTCCTAACTCCAAAGTCTAAAACTTGAAAAGAACTTCAGGTATAGATCTCTAATTCCAAAAGCCCTAGGGAACCCTCAGTTACAAGAGTTCTAGGCCCTAAAAGCTTACAAATTAGAAAACCTTTTAGGTAAGGTCTCTAAACCCTGCCAATTCTATCAACAAAGAGCTAGGCACTTATGGAGTCTATCCATAAAGAGTTGGGCACATATTAAGTCATTCCACAAAGAGCTAGGTGCCTATCAAGTCTGTCCATAAAAAGTTAGGCACATATTGAGATCAATCCATAAATAGTTGACGTCTATAAAGTTTATCCATAAAAAGATAAGCACTTTTTATTTAGTCCACGAAGAGTTGGGTGTCTATCGAATCTATCCACAAATAGCTAGTCACTATTGAGTCAGTCCACAAAGATCTGACGCATATTGAATCTGTCCACAAAGAGCTAGGCACCTATTGAGTCAATCTGCAAAGAGATGGACATTTATCAAGTTTATCCACAAAAAGTTGGGCATCTATTGAGTCTATCCACAAAGAGTTGGGCACCAACCGAGTCAAAGTCCACATCAGCTGGCATCTACCTAGAGGGCAAACCTTAAAAACCTCAAAAGCCTAATAAAGAGGTTAAACTCTACAAAACTTATTAAGATTTTCTTATAAATCAGAATCGCTAGCAATAAATTGTACCCATCATGGTGAAACATTAGTTAAACTTCATTTTTCCAAGCACTCAAGAGGCATCATTCTACCCTAGACAAAATAATGTCTATATGTCTTTGCCCTATTCTTGATACTCATTATAGCCAAAGAGAGGCAGCTGTAGACACCCTATTTTTTTGGGCCAATATTTAAGGCATCAAAGATCACCATTCGAGGCATCGTTGAGGTCATTCAGACAAGCATGAATCAATCATTCATCAGTCTAACTAAAGTGAGGTGTTCGAAGAGTCAAAGGTATGTAAAATTCATATTTTAATAAGTATGTATCGATATGGGGCCTCTATATTATCAAAAATTCATAATATAGTGACATAAAATATCAGTTTATTAATCCATTGGTTCTTTTATCAATAAATAGGCTTATTGTATCGATACAGGGCTAGGTAGTAGTTGAAATTATAATTTTTTGCCAAAATGCATCGATACATAAGTGGGAGTATTGATAGGCTTTTGTTTCTATACGTTCTTTACAGTGTCAATACAGTTGGGTTATATATTGATGTAGACATGCAAAATGCATAAATCATGGCATTTTTTAGCTTTTGCACCGTTAATCAAAAACTCATATTTAACCACATTTTTGGCACCAAAAATCATCAAAATTTATGCTAAGCCTTAGCATTGGACTTGTGATTGGATCAATTGAATTTTAAGGCCCAAATAGCCAGTATTTTCATGACTTAATTCAACTTATTGGAAGGCAACATTGATCTTTCTCATGGCTCAATTGCATAAAGTAGCCATGATCCATTGTTTTTGCTAAGCAAGCCAATGGAATTAATAGATAGTTGAGCATAATACATTGTCCATAGTAGAGGTACATGCACCAAAACCCCAAAAATGCTCTTGTTTCTTGCATTTTGTCTTTATTATTCACATAGCTATATAAGGTAACTTTGGCTTAGCTGAGAAAATACTTAGACATTTTTAGGCTTCACACTTTCTCAACATTCTCATCAGCCCCCATCAACATCAAAACATTCTCACCTCATAGTTCTCCTTACCCCCTCCGAAAAACACTTTTAAAAAACCATTTCAAGCCATTTTTACTTGTTTCTTCTTGCTAACTCATAACAAGTAAAAGAAATTTAGAAAAACAACATATTTATTGGGAGAAACTTATCATTTTGCAAAAAAATTGCTGAAACTTTTATTGGTATATTTTCTAAACTTGTCTTGTTATTTTAGTTGCTATTTCATGTTTTCACCATGCTAGTGACCTATGCATGCAACCATGACCCTATTCTTAAGACTCTCATGCATTTTAGGGCTTTGGTTTGGGTAGACTTAGGACTTTTGATGCTTTCTTAACCTTTTTACCATGTTTTTCTATTCTTATGTGCTTGGTTCATATTAGAAATGTGTCTTAATGCAATCTTGAAAACTCCACCAAGCTATTTTTTGTTTAAATATGTTCATATCATCTCCCATGGCATGATTCTTTATGTCTTTCATAAAGCTAATAATTTTATGCACTTTTTTGTTCATTTTCTTGTATTTTTGCTATTATTTCCATGCCAAAATGTCATCTTTGTGCGTTTAAACATGCTACCTATGTTCGTTGCCATGAATATCATATAACATATTTACCAAGATGCTCTTTTGATGCTTGTCAAAATTTGTTTTCCAACACCCCTAAGTTAGGTCTACATTAATATTAATAAATAGGGATTAATATGGACTTAATGTTTTTTATCCATAGGTCCTCTAATCTTAGGAAAAAATCAAGCTTTTCATGTCTGGATTCAGGGTTAAATAAGGGTAAATTTTATGATGTTCATAAAACAAAAAGTGTTCTTAACTTGTCTCAAATTGCATGTTCCTTAGACTTGTGTCTAGAGTCTTTTTGCTTGTGACATAGTTAATAGGCTATCTCATTATCCTAATCTACTTTAAGATTATGCAAATAAGCTTGTGGAGCCACTGTCATAGACCTTCTTTTGTTATGGACATTTGAATGTCCATAGTCTGAGTCTAGTTATAAGAAACCTAAAAAAACTATAAAAGTCCCTTATTTCATGCTGGCAGCCCTATAATTGTGACATGAAAAATCATTTTCGAACCCTAAGCAATTTTTCATGGATTTTTTTTAGATTTTTCCCCTAAAATGAATTGAATTACCTTTCCAACGATACCTGATTTTCCTTTGGATAATTCTGCATAAAAGGAGATATGGTTTTTCATTTGAAACCATTAGAATCAACGATTTACGTTTTGTTTGGGCCATTTCAGCCAGTTAAATGATTTTTTTATTTTTAAAATGTTTTTCCTAAAGTGTTTGTAAAATTCTCTTTCTAGAAAGACATTGTTTGTTATTTAACGATTCTAGATGAGTCAGGTGTGGTTTTTCAAAGTCCACTACACCCTATGCCTTACATGTGCCGTCAGTTTTGAATTAGACCCAACTTCAAAAATTATTTACTCTTAAAAGGTAATTTTTTTAATTTTTGAAATATTTTGATATTAACCCTTATTAAGTCACCTTTCCAATGCTATCTCATTTGACCCTTAATATCTTTTGACTAGCTCAGAATTAAATCAAAAATCAGGATAGCGTGATGTTGTCCTCTGTTTTAGCATTTATCTAAATTAATTTTTGAGATCCCCACTTCAAGGCATTTAGAAGCCTTTAAATGAGTCCAATCGACCTCATTGAGTCAAAAAATGTGTCAATCCCTTAGGCTTGGATTGAGGTACGAGCAATTTTCAAATCCTACTATACTTATTTTGTCAATTTCCCATTTTTAAATAAAAAATCGTTGACTTTGTCAAAACTTGTCAAAAATGTCAAATCATCAAGAAATTGTTGAACATTTATCAATTTAGGTCATTCAATCTTGTCTCTCCAAAAATTACCAAACTATCCATCTTTAGGGATACTCTAATCTTATTTTTTGAGAGAATACTTTAACCCTATTTTTTTCAAATTCCACTTAAAATCTTAATTTTCTCTTTCTTAGATTTCCTTGAACCTTTTTAATCAAACTCGATTTTCATGCCTCAATCAATCAATAGATCCAAATGCTTGTCAAAATTGTTAAACTTGTTTATTTCTCGATAATCAATGACAATTACGACATACATTCTGACCGTCCCTCTTCTTTCATTTTTGTGTGATTTATTTTATACAGTACTATCTCATTTTTTTCGTCTTACTAACACATTTCTCTTTTTTGTGCTCACTTTGCATTCATGTTTTTAGATTATTTTTGATAATTGCAAGGTAATGTTTCATGTTGGTATCTCTCCAATGCTTGACACAAAATATCTAATTTTTGAAATTAAATCTAAAAGTTACTTTTAGTCAAAAAAATCTCTACGTTCCCTACCTCTTCGGGGTGCATACGATATTCAAATTTTTTCACAAAAAACTTAAATCATTTTATACAAATTCATGCATAAAGGGGGATTATGTCAAAGTAGTTACAAGTTAAAACCGAGGAAACTAAAACCAATTTAAGACATAGTTATAAGGTACTGATTTCGAGCATCGTGGGGATGTTAATACTTCCATGCACCTAACCAAGTCCCGAACACAATTGATAAATCTTTGGACCATGCTAGCTTGGAATCGATGTCCTGAGTTTCGTAACTCGGGATGTCAGTTTCAATAGGCCTCTGATCATGCCTAGCCCAAAATGGTCAATGACAACTCCAAGTGTTGCCCATTTTATGGTGGCAATTCAAGACAAATTAGATAAGTGATTAGTCTGACGATATCCCTCTTATGTTACAAAGAAAGAGTCTCAGTCAAGACGACACTTCCTTATTAAGAATTTTATCAGTTTCTTCATATAATAATAAGTCGTGTGTGTTTCTCGCTCCACAAGGATCTTCTAAGGCACATTTCAACAACAAAGAAAAGAGCCGATCTATAATGTAGCTCGTAATTCTCGTTCGTTATCTAGAAATAGCCAATTTAACAACTCTGAGATGTGTTTGAACTCATTAGTTGCTTAAAGCAAGAAAACTGAGATTTTGATTAAAAATTTTGAGACTCAGGAGAGAGATATTTTGGATTTTTTATGAAGTTTTAGAAAACAAGGTTAAAGGAAGCAATGGATGAAAAATTTGCTAATTTTGAAAATTGAAATTTTTTTATATTTTTTATGAAAACATAGATTTTTAATTAAAACTGACAACTTAAAGAGAATTAAATTGATTTTTTTTAAATGTTTAAGCTTTGATTCAAGCCTAGTAGGAACCTATATGATTAAGATATTCATTGGGTGAAAGCCAAGCTCATCTCAAGGCATCTACATGCCTCAAAAAGGTAATTCGAGAAAATTGCTTGATTTTACCTAATGCTAAAAACAAAGGCCAGCTTCACACTATTCACCTTCCCAGATTTATTTCAACTCCTTCAAAGGTTTTAGGGTGGCAAAAGATACCGTTGGAAAGTTATCTTGATAAGAATTGATAAAAAATATTTCAAAAATCTCAAAAACTTACCTTTAGGAGGAAATTAAATTTTGTAATACAACTTGTTTCAGCACTAACAACATGTGCAGAGGAGAGAGCGTAGCAAAATTTGAAAAATTGCCCTGGACTCATTTAGATTTGTTAAATTACAAATGATGCTTTTCCAAAAATGTAATTTCGTGAAGCTTTTAGTAAAAATATTTAAAAATACTAGAAAAGATGAAATAGTTTGAACAAAATGCTAATCACTGATTCTAGGGGTTTAAAATAGCAAAAGTTTGAAAAATCGTAACTCCTTCGTCTACGTACATCTGAAGGCAAAAGAGAGCTCTTCAAAAAGATACTCTGATACTCTTCACATAAAAAATACATCAAAGTCCAAAAAAAATTGTTTGAGGCTCACAAATATTTTTTTAAAGTGGGGCACATGCTGCTGACAATACAAAATCAAGACTATTTTCATTTTTAGGACGTCTTGGGCTCGTTTTGGGGTAACAGACATGCAAATGTTTGTCCCTTAAGGTCTCTGGTAGTGGAATCCCAAATCTATTCAAAGTTGCAAGGATGTGGGCAAGTGAAAGATTCGTTATCCAAGCCATTTAATTACAACACTAAGGATCCAATCAAGGCATTTCAACAAACATCTTGTAAACTAAGAAATTTTAAAGGGGCTATGAAACATATTTTATTTTGCCTAATTAGGCTATTAATCCAAATATAACTAGCTTGATATTAACTCAAGATCAAAGCTTTAATTTATTAAAAATAATAGACCAATGCTAATCCCATTATTTGGGTTAATATTAGTCTAACTTGAGGTTGGCTTATAAAATTAGCACATCACCCTCCAAGCAAGCTTATCCAAGAAGCATTTTAACAAGCACATGATAAACCAAAAATATATCAATATCATCCCAACATCAAATATGAGAACAAATATTATCAAAAGACATTTTGACAAGTAAATCATGCTTAAAATGCAAACTACCTCCTAAATATTCAAAAAAAATACTAGATGAACATTTGACGAACATGACCATGATCTAAAATTATACATAATACCAAGGCATCAAAACAAGGGCTGTTTTAAAAAGATTAAAGAAAAAAGGGCTTTTTAATCATACGAACATCATCAAAACATGATTAAGCAGCATGATTAAGAAAAATGCATGATTTCCTAAAAAAAGACATGGTTGCATGGAGTGGTTTACTAAAATGAGATGGAGATGAATAAGGGAAACAAGATATGTAGAAGAATGGGAAAGGAAATATATCACTAAGCTTTTAAAACTCTTTCCTTAACCAAGATGCCTAAACCCCCAAGCTCTTTTTTCCTTTTCTTTTGGCTTTCATGTGCTAAGTTACATAGCTTTCAAATTTCTACTTTCTTCTATGGTGGCTAAGCAAGTGCTTAGGCTTATGAGAGTAGGAGGTTGAGAGCCTTCTTCAGCAAAGCAACAAAATGTTACTTATGAAGGGTGGTAGGCTAAAGCTGAAAGAAAAAAAAAAACTTGATTGAGAGGTTAATTTTTTATTTTGGTCATGATTTTTGGATGACTCACCTTGTACATTTTGTACTTTCAACCCATGATTTGTTGAAACACCAAGACAAAGGGACCAAGTATATCTTCCATTGGCCAATCGAACATGTAAGTTCAATAGTGCCTTTCATTAAATTAAATTATGCCACAAAATATCCCATCCTAGCTAAGTGGGCTTTTTTAAAAAATTAAATCAACCGAATCCAATAAGCCTAAAATTACTTAAATAAATTGACATATGGACCAAAATAATTTTACTAAGGCCCAACATAATCAAATAAAATAGGTTCAAATAAATTAATTAAACAAGCACGTTGGCCTTATTTTATTTGCTATATATTTTTATAAAACTTGGTCCTAAGTTAAACAATTTATGTTCTTACTTTAGCTCATAACGATGGGAATAGGATTCAAGTTCAAACATTTAACCTTGTTGATGCCTCAAAATACTTGCATGATAGCTTAGGCAAAATTGAATGTCTACATGACATGTAATTTGTAAAAGATGATCTGGTTCTAAGATTGAGCATTTGGAAAGTAAAGAGAATAACACAATGAGTTTGAGTATCCTTTTGTCACCATTAAAGATTCATGTTTTCATTTTTGAGCAATTGCATGAAATTCAATGCATTCATGATTAGCAACATTCATGTTTATAGGAAATGCATCAATTCATGGCATTCATAGCATGCATGACATTTGTGGTATAGGACCATTTTAATACCATTTGCGTTTGCACTTTTGAAAAGGATATTAGCATTTATAGCATCATTTAAGAATAGACATTCATGAGATGAGATGAGAATAACAACAAAAGAAGAAAAAGTATGACAAAAAAGGAAGAAAGAAAAGACAATGAGATAATTTTTTCAAAAAAAAAAAAAAGTTGAAAATTAATGAAATGAGAAAGTTTAAGCCATGGCACAATGAGATATTAAGGTAAATTTTATGGGCATAAGAGAAAAAGTCTACACCTAGTATATTTGGCACTTATAAGATATTTAAGCCAAATTTAGTGTGCACCTCATTTTCAAAGCCTCTGGATATCTCTTTCAAAACCTTTGAGTATATTTTCAAAGCCTCTACATATCTTTTTCAAAGCCTCCAGGTGTTTTATTTGAAGCCTTTGGGTATCACTTTCAAAATGTCCAGGTATCGCTTTCAAAACCTTCAGCTATCATTTTTCAAAACCTCCAAGTATTACCTTCATCACCTTAAGGTATCATTTGAAAACCCTTGGGTACTATATCCAAAATCTCTTAGTATTATTTTTGAAAACTCAAGGTATCATCAAAGCCTTTGATATCTCTTTGAAAACCTCTAGATATCATTTTGAAACCTTAAAGTACATCCAAAGAAACCTCCTAGTTTTGTGTAAAATATTTTGAAAACTAAGGAAGAGTTTAAGATATCTTGAAATCTAAGGAAGAGTTTTCTTGTTTGGAAAAATTTTAAAGTTAAAGCCTTAGTAGAGGTGTTTTTTCAAAAATTTTTTAAAAAAAAGCCTTGGTGGAGCAGTTTTTTCAAATTTTAAAGTTTAAGCCTTAGTAAAGGTATACTTGTCAATTGAGTTGATTAAGCTATTTTCGTTTCAGGTTAATTCAAGTTGGGTTATTTCAAGTCATTTTAGGTTCAAGTCACTTTGGTTTAGGTCACTTTGGTTTTGGATCATTTTGGTTCAGGTTATTTCGAGTTAAGATCATTTAGATTTCAAGTCATTTTGGGTTGAAGTCAATTTGGTTTAACACTCGGGTTAACCAGGTTTGGGGTATTCTGGATTCAGATCTTTTCAGGTTTAAGTCAATTGGGTTAATCAATTTCAAGTCAATTAGGTTTAACATTTGAGTTTATCAAGTTTGGTCATTTAGAATTAATAGTTCAGGTCAATTCAATATTGGATAATTTCAGGTTTGAGTTATTTTGGGTTCAGACCATTTTGGGTTGGGTCATTTTGGACTAAGTCATTCTGGATTTGGGTAATTTCGGCTTTAGGTCATTTTCAGGTTTGGTTGATCGTTTTTGGGTTGTTAACGTTCTTAGTTAAATCGAGTTAGGTCGAATTTGGGTTTGAATAGATTGGTTAGGTTTTTTGGGTTCAGGTTAGAATTGACAAGTCTAGGTAGAGAAGTCTTTTCTTAATTTAAAGTTAAAGCCTCGGTGGATAAGTTTTTTCTAGGTTTTTAAGTTGAAGCCTTAATGGAGGAGACTTTTCTCATTTTTGAAATTCATGCACCGTTTAAACAACATTTCTTAAAAAAAAAAAAAATCAATAATGGTTATAACGTCAAAGATGCAGGTGTTTATGTTTTTGCACATTTCTTTTTACACAACAAGTGCACATTAAAAACAACTGTAGATGCCCGATTTTGGCACGAGTCACATGACTTGATCCTCGAGTATGGACTTGGGTTATCAAATCAGTGAGTATTAGCATTTTTAGGCCATTGGCCCGAGTTTGGCTTAAATTGGGACATGTATGGACTCACTTTTGTTTTATTTTATTTTTTTTCATTTTCTATTATTTCATCTCTAGATTTTCTCTCATTTCTCATATCTCTTTGCTCGATTTGAGTAACCCTAATCACCATGCAAATATTTTCTTAAAATAATTTCCTAAACATGTTAAAAACACTGGAGGAATTAAAGCTCATAAATCACCAAAATTTGGTGAAAATGAAGTCAAATTAGAATCAATCAGAGACCAAATAAAGGGACTGATTAAAAGCTTGAAATCTACAACTTATTTTCAAAGCAATTAATCTCGGAACTTTTGGAGGGGGGTTTGGGGATTTTGATTCAATTTCAGTTTTGTGTCCCGAATCAGTCATATTAATAGGACAAAGAACTTATATCCACATAAGCAACAACAGTAAAAATACAAAGAATTCCTGAAATTTTAGAACAAAATATTGAGCATTCGAAGGTTTGATTTCGATGTTGCAATTTGGAAAGGAGGAATTTCGAGCATTTTCTAAAAAAGGCTTCATGTTCTTTGGGTTCAGATCATCATCTAAAGCAACTCGTTTTTCCAGCGCGGCGAACAGTGGGAACAAACAGTAAAACTCAGGTAAAGCCGGTGATGGCAGTGAAGAGAGAAACGGTAATCAAATTTTGGGGTGAGCAAATTTTCAATCAACCTAAAAACTGATTAAAACCGATTATGTTGGATTTTTTTTGAATTAATTTTTTTTATTTCAGTTTCATGCTGTTAGTATTAGTTTAATCGATCGATTTATGATTTTATTTTTTTAACTGAAGTGACCAATTAAACTAACACTAAAATAAAAAAAAATATTTAAACCCAACCAATAATATAATATACGATTGGCTAAAACAATAATACCACTTCCATAATCAAACCTAACCAACCCAACCCAATTACCAACCACTTGCCCACCCAAACTCAAATGCCTAACCCACCAACGTAGCAATCACCCAAACCCAACTGTCAACATCTGCCAACACCCAACCATCCAACAAACCAAATCCTAGCCAAAATCTCAAAACGAAAGCTGGAAAGAAACTAAAAATCTCAAGCCGTATACTTGATTTCCAATCCTCTCATATGAAAAGAAACCCAAAATCTCAAACCAAGCCGTAAATCTCCATTCGAATTTGCTTGCCCCTAAATCTAAGGTCAAAACCCAAACTCAAAATTTTGCTTACCCTTAAATCCAAAGTCAAAAAACTTGAAAAAGGTTTCTGTTCTCAAGCCATAAACTCGGTTCTCTCATCTGACTTAAGATTCTGATATGAAGCCATAAGCAAAACCAAGCCTCGGCTTTTTCACATCAACCAACACTATGTGGTATTTCCCATCTCTCGTTAGAATTAATTTTGCTTATTATCTAATTTATGATGTTTAATAAATCATATAAATGATTGATTGTGATGGAAAATTGTTTGTACGTTAAATTTGGGGGATTTGAATAATGCTTACGGATGTTAGGAATGTTTTTGCTTGGAGCTAGAAACAGAACACCCAAAAATACACTGCTAAGCCAAACAAATCGATGGAACTGAACTGATCAGGATCGGTTCAGTTAGCTCAGTTTCAATACTTAAAATCGATTGATTCAACTGGTTCCACTACTTTATTTAGTTTATTTAATTATTGGTATATTAAAACTTAACCGATCAAACTAATCAAATATTTAACCCTAAGCAAATTTGCCTTTGGTTCCAAATGATAAAAAATAACAAGCTTACGGAAAGGTTAGCCCCAGCCCAACTCATAAAAGGTCTCTCCCTTTTCATTTGCTACCAATTTTTCTTTACTTGCATATTTTATATATTCATTTGTCAATTTTTTTCCTAATGCATCATGAATCAATTCCTTGATTTGACGGCTTACTTTGAGTTTAATTTGTTAACTTAATTTAAGCTTAAAATTATAAAAGGCATAGTTAAATAAACAAGAAAATTCAGAATGAAAACTTACCTAGCCCACTTCGTACATTCAGAATTTAATTAAATTAGAAAAAAAATTTCTTTTGGCTTAGAAATTTGTCAACTAATTCCCCATGCTTTACTTAAATAGACAAATTATCTTTAAGTTGCCAAGAATCAATAAAAATAAATTTAGAATAAAAGTCACAATGCACTTTTTTTAGATGATACATTTTAATTGAGAATAACCTTTTTTAGTGATGGAACTTAAAGCAGTCGCAAATAGTTTGTTTTTAAGAATTTTTGAAGTAAAAAAAATTTGTCTAAATTCCATAAGTATAATGGAGAGTTTAGTCGACACTTTCAATATTAGAGATCAATATTAATTTTTAATGACTTGATAATAATAATAATAATAATAATAATAAT
>JBBYHK010506257.1:0-13815 GCA_038382065.1 Adansonia grandidieri | reverse complement strand
ATAACTAACCTAATCCTTTCATGGTTTCTATTCATTCATGATCGCATATTCACTCTCATTGCATCAAACATATGCATAACATACCATAAAGGCCTAATCCAAAAATAATTTAAAGTGAAGGTGATCCAAAACATTGAATCTACGATTCACCATCAGTACAACACTCGCAAGCATCAAAAAATGATGGAAAATGATCACAAAGCCCACATCGAAAGACTCAAACTCATGTATAGAGAGTCATAAGAGCAGACACTTTGTAAGAATGAAAAACTCTAAGTAGAGATCATCGAGCTAACTAAATTGCTATCCAATGCATTGAAAGAAAAAAGGTAGACGAGTGCAGTCAAGATGGAAGAAAAACTGGCTCACCCTGAAAGCAATTTGAATATTGGTACTAAAGCCTCCAACACTCAAGAATGGGCACTACATGGGTAGCACCCTCTGGCAACAAACATCCCACTAGCTCAGCCATTTATTTATGTCAATCCTGCAACAACATCCTATTTAATTCAAGGATTTCAAGGTGCAGGCTCTTCACCATCAAGGCCTATAGTCTCAAACCTCGATGACCAAATGGAGCAAGAGAAAACAAAGAGGCCCTAAAAAATGATGAGAACTTAGACAAGTATCACTTATTAGAAAAACATATTCGAGTTGTTAAAGAAAGTAACAAATTTGGACTCGTAGACGCAAAGTCAATAGGGCTAGTTTTGAGCCTTGTCATCTTGTCCAAGTTTAAAATGCCTGATTTTGAAAAACACAATAGGACTATTGACCCTATGGCCTATCATCACATGTACTATCGTAAAATGGCAGGACACGAAAAGAATAAGAAGCTGTTGATACATTGCTTCCAAGATAGTCTAACTAGGGTAGCCCTTTGATGGTACATAGGACTTGATCTTGAAAGAATTCAAACATAGGTAGACTTAGCCTCCGCATTCCTTTAATAGTACAAGCATGTGTCTGATTGGGTTCTAGATCGTCTTTCTCTCGTGAACATGGAGAAAAAATCATTCAAAAGTTTTAGACAGTACGCTCAGAGATGGAGGGAGTAGGCAGCTTAAGTTCACTCACCTTTAACTGAAAAAGAAATGACAGTTATATTTGTTGGCACCTTACAAGCTTCTTACTACGAAAGGCTATTAGGAAGCACCATAAAAAACTTTGTCAATATAGTCATATCAGGTGAAATAATTGAGAACATTGTCAAGAGCAACAGCATATCTATCAGGGAAGCATCTGGATTAGTAAAAGAAAAAGCAAATAAAGGTAAAGAGAGGGAAGTGAATGTTATAGGTGAAAATAGTGCTAGGTTTAATCATAGTCTACATCCAGCATAACCTATGTACTTCCTAAACATGTTGAATATGGATCTTACACCTTACTTATTAGCGTTGCAACCAGTCCATGCTACCAGGTTGGTTCTTGTAATGAGCTCTGCACTAAACCCATGCCAAATGTGGCCCAAAATGCATAACCCCATAATATACACAATACAAGAGCTTTGAATAACCAACAAGCATCTTGAGAAAATAAGCACTTTGAACCACTCCATTACTCATATAAAAAGATTTACTCTCACTTATTGGCAAGCAAACTAGTGGCTTTAGTAGTCACAAACCTAAGATCACCACTATACTCAAAATGGTATAATGAAAACACTTATTTCAAATACCATGCTAGAGAGCAAGGTCACTCCATTGAAAACTACTCTTTATTCAAAAGAGAGGTGCAAGGTTTACTAGAAAAAGGAGTGATCAAGATTGTGCAAGGTCCTGGACCCAATGTGGGGGCTAACTCACTCATTGATCATGCCAAACCAAAAGTGAATGCAATAATCAATGAAAAAGGCTATTAGGCTAAAAGAAGCATTAGAGAAGTTAAAACCTCCATGAATAAGGTCTAGCAGGCTTTCGTGAACACTAAAATAGTAACAGATAACAAAAGTCAAAGAAAAAATGCCATTGATACATCTTATTGCCATTGTGGCTAAGAACACAACTTGCAACATTATCCATCATTCTTGGAGATGGTCCAAAGGATGATGGATCAGTTCCAAATCAAGTTCTATAAAGAGTAGGATGGACATGATGATCTGTCTATTAATGGCACTGACAAGGAAATACTCACCAATGTTCAGATCTCTAGTTGTCTATCTTTTATGGGCATGAGAAAAAGAGCAAATAAAAGTTTTCAATAGTATACTACAAGATGATGAAGAAAGCTACCCAAATTCATCCCTTAGTAATAAAAAAAAGAGATGATTGTTAGATTTATTAGCATATTGCAAGCCTCTTATTATGAAAAAGTAGTGAGAAATTTCTCGAAAAACTTTACAGATGTGGTCATACTTTGTGGGAGGATCGATAAAGCCATGAAAAATGAATTGAGTAGAAAAATTATCCGCGAGGACAGAGGGAAAGGAAAGATGAAGGCTAGTAAGCAGTCAAAATCCAACACCAAAGCCAGTTTGTCTCAAACTTGTGTTGAGTTAGACCTAAAGGAAATGATCGTTAAAGAAACTACAAGATTGTACAAAGCATAAAAAAAGTTTGGAACCTAATGAGTTTGGTTGGACAAATCCTGGTGTAAGGTAAGCTACGTAATGCAACAAAAAAAAACAGAAGAAAAGATTGACAACTTCTATGATTTCCATTCTATTTATGGCCATACTCTTGAAACATGCAAAGAGTTTCGCACAATGGTTCAAAAGATGATGAACGAAGGTAGCATCGAATTCTATGATGAAAAGCAAACCCACATACCAAGTCTGTAAATGCAACATCATCCATCAATGCACTAGAAGAAGAAGAGGGCAATCTCTCTTACAAGATTAGAAAGTCATTGATTTTATATAATAATCATTTGAAAGTTAAAGTTGACCCCATTCAACCTCTACCAAAGATGATCATTCAACTTTCATCTCCCTTCCCATATAAAGATGATAAGGTAGTTTCTTAAAACTATGAAAGCAAAACCTTAATCATCGAAGAATCTACCCAGCAAGCAGTAAGTGTTGACCTCTCAAGGGCAAGTCACCTAACTTGGAGAGGCTAATGTTACACCTTAACAGCATTAAAAATAACATTCAGCAAGGAAATGATAATCTTATTTCTCAAGCACCAAAGTCTACAACCAAATACGCAAAATTAGTAGCTGTCAAAGATCTAGTGACCAAGAAAGAAGCTACAAAATTCCTTAAATTCATCAAGCACAGTGAATACAGCATCGTCAATTAATTGAACAAGTAAACCGTCAAGATATCTATGTTGTCACTGCTATTGAATTTAGAAGCTCACAAGAATGCCCTTCTCAAGGTTTTGAATGAGGCCATGTCCCTCCTAACATCTCCATAGGTTAGTTGGATCACCTAGTGAGCAACATCATCGTCGATAATTACATATCTTTCAGTGATAATGAAATCCCACATAGAGAAAGAGAAAATTACAAAGCCCTCCATATCAGCACATATTGTAAAAGTACCATATTGCCTAAGGTGTTCATTGATAATGGGTTAGCTTTAAATATAATGCCTATGTCATGCCTGAACAAGCTCCTTATTGACACATCTCATATCAAGAATAGTTATATGATTGTGCGAGCATTTGATGGAACTTCCTGGAACATTGTGAGGAACATCACCATTCCACTCCAAATCAGCCTATGTACTTACAAAGTTGACTTCCACATGATGGACTTGCTCCATCATTTAATTGCCTATTGGGAAGGCCTTGGATTCATTCTACTTGGGCAGTACCATTGTCTTTGCAGTAAAAGTTAAAATTCATCTTCTAGAATAAAGTCATCAGTATTGGAGGAGAAGAAGATATCATTATTACTACCTCAACTGATGCTCCATATGTTGAACCTGATAAAGATATCCCAGAATCCTCTTCTTAATCCTTTGAGTTTGTCAATGCTACTGATGTCAAGGAAAGGTTGCCAATAGTTCAACCTCACTTATCAGAGAATACTCATATGGGTTTAAAGTTAACTGTTGGTAAAGATGCTCAGGCTAGAAAAAAACTTAGAAAATGCCTTCGAGAAGTTATTGATGCCTTAAAAGTGGTCAGCTAGATAGACCAAAGAGGGTTGGCATTCAAGTCCAGTACACAATAGAAAAAAAAAAGCTCAAAAGAACCACAAAAGCATTATAGGATCCTTTGTTTAGGCAACTTTTATTAAGTATTATCGATGAAAAGGACTAAGCATTATGCATTCATTCTTTGTGTTCATAATTCTTACCGACCTTAGACTTTGTTTACATCTTTGTCCACCTATATTATCCTTTTCCATATTTTCAGGTACCTCAATGAAGGTGACATGAATGTTTATACTAAAACCTTAGAAATTAATTTTGAGCAATCGATCTATGTCAGTGAGGTCGAATCTAAAGAGGATCCTGAAGAGAACCCCATACCCCTAGACCTACTAGGACTAGTTGAATAGGAAGAAAAACAAATATTACCCCATGAAGAACCCATTGAAACCATAAACTTTGGAACAGAAGAAAACCCAAAAAGAGTCAAAATCAAAACCTCTAGAAAGCCATCAACTCAAGCTAAACTAATAAGTCTCCTTCAGGAATATCGAGATGTGTATGCCTGGTCCTATCAGGACATGCCTGGATTAGATACTAATATTGTAGTTCATAAACTTCCTCCCAAACCTGAATGTAAACCAATCCAATAAAAGTTAAAGAGGATGAAACAAAAAATTCTCCTTAAGATCAAAGATGAAGTCAAGAAAAAATTTAAAGCGGGATTTCTTGAGGTAGCCAAATATCCAAAATAGGTAGCCCAGTTCTTAAGAAGGATGGTAAAATGCGAATGTTTATGGACTACAGGGACCTTGACCAAGCCAGCCCCTAGGGTAATTTTCCTTTGCCTCACATTGATACCTTAGTAGACAACACTATCAAAAATCCACTATTTTTTTTCATGGATGGGTTTTTGAGCTATAATGAAATTAAAATGGCAACCAAGGATGTGGAAAAAACCACCTTTGTGACCATGTGGGAAACTTTTCTGCTATAAAATGATGATTTTTGGGTTAAAGAATGCCTGGGCAACTTACCAAAAGGCTATGGTAACATTGTTCTATGACCTTATACACAAAGAAATAAAGGTTTATGTGAATGACATGATCACCAAATCAACAAAAGAGAGTGAACATGTTGCCAATCTATGAAAACTCTTTAAAAGGCTTTGTAAATATCAACTTAAGCTAAATCCTGCCAAATGCATAATAGGCATCACCACGAGTAAATTATTAGGGTTTATTATGAGCGAAAAAGGAATAGAGGTGGATCTAAACAAGGTTAAGTCTATTCAAAACCTACCACCACCTTAAACTTAAAAGGAAGTAAAGTTTCTTGAGAAGACTAAATTAAATAGCCTTATTCATATCTCAGTTGACCGACAAATGCGATCTGATCTTTAGGTTGCTAAAAAACAAAATCTTGAAGAGTGGAATCAAGAATGCCAAGAAGCTTTCAATAAGGTCCAACATTACCTTTTGAACCGTCCAGTATTTATGCCATCAGTGCCCGGACAACCACTAATCTGTACCTATCAATCCTAAACAAGTTGATGGGCTGTGTTTTAGGATTATATGATGAATTAGGAAAGAAAGAGCAGCAGTCTATTACTTGAGCAAGAAACTTATAGAATATGAAAATAATTATTCATTCGTAGAGAAATTTACAAAATATGAAAATAATTATTCATTCATAGAGAAGCTATGTTATGCTTTATCTTGGATAGCCTAAAGGTTAAGGTAATACATGCTGTACTACACTGCATGGTTAATCACCAAGCTTGACCTTATTAAGTATTTGTGCAAAGCCCCTGTCTTTTCCAGGAGAATAGCAAGATGGCAAGTTATGCTTTCTGAGTATGACATCATGTATGTGAACCAGAAAGCCATTAAAAGCAGTGCAATAGTAGATTTTTTGGCAAGTCAAGCCATAGATGACTATCAGCCTTTAAACTCTAAGTTTCCTAATGGAGACTTGGTGTGAATATCTGAGGTAGAGAACACTATCAAGTGTGAGTCATCATGGAAAATTTACTTCGATGGAGCTTCAAACGCATTGGGCATGGAATTAGGGCAATTTTTATCTCACAGGAGGGAAACCATTACCTTTTCACAGCTAAATTAAACTTTGATTGCACCAACAACATAGCTGAATAGGAGGCCTGCACATGGGACTCCATGCAGCCGTTGAAAGAGGCATTCGAACACTGTAAGTGTTTGGAGATTCAACACTTGTCATTTACTAACTGAAGGGAGAATGGCAAACATGTGATGCTAAACTAATTCACTATGGGAATTGATATCGGAGTTTAAGAAAGAGTTTGATGATATTAGCTTTCAACATCTACCTTGAGAAAAGAACCAAATTGCCAATGCCTTGGCCACTTTGTCTTTCATGTTTAAGGTTAATCGAGAATCGAACATTACTACTATCCAAATAAGTATCCATTCAACCCAAGCACATTGTCAAAATATTGACGAAGAAAAGGATGGTTTACCCTGGTATCATGAGATCCTTTAGTACACCAAGGATCAACGATACCCAAAAGGCCCTACCAAAACTAATAAGAGAACCATCAAATGATTAGTTACGAACTTTATTTTGGATGGTAAGAGTTTATACCAAAAAGGCTAGGACCAAGTGTTACTCTGATGGGTGGATGCCTTTTAAGCCAAAAGAATACTTGAAGAAGTTCATGAAGGGTTTGTGGTATGCATGCTAATGGACACCGAATGGCAAGAAAAGTCATGCGATTAGGTTATTATTGGTTGACTTTTGAAAAGGATTACATTGACTATGCTCAAAAGTGTCACAAATCTCAAATCTACGCTGACAAGATCCATGTCCCACTAAAACCCCTACATGTTATGACGACTCTATGACCTATTTCTATGTGAGGCATGGACATGATTAAACTAATTACCCCCAAGGCTTCTAATGGGCATCGCTTCATTTTAGTTGTTATCGATTAGTTCACCAAATTGGTAAAGGTAGCTTCTTATGCCAATGTCACCTGATCTGTTGTGTACAAATTTGTGAAACTAGATATCATCAATAGATATGGTCTTTCTGAACAAATTATTACTGATAATGCATGCAACTTGAAAAATAAGATGATGCAAGTAGTCTATTCTCAGTTCAAGATTCTACATCGAAACTTCATCCCATACAGCCTGAAGATGAACGGAGCAGTTAAAGCAACCAATAAGAATATAAAAAAGATAGTTAAAAAGAAGGCTGAATAAAGATTGGCATGAAAAGTTGCCTTTTGCCTTACATGGTTTTTGCATGACTATACAAACTTTTACAAGTACTACACTATTTTCCTTGGTCTACAGCATGGAGGTTATCTTGCCTATCGAGTTTGAAATCCTTTCCCTTAGAGTTTTAATGGAATCACAACTTGAAGAGGTTGAATAGGTTAAAAACTGATATGAACAGCTCAATCTTATTGAAGAAAAAAAGATCAAAACCATCTGCTATGGGTAGATGTATCACAAGTGTGTAATGAAAGCCCATGACAAAAAGGTCTATCCTCGTCAGTTTCGAGATGGTGACCTAGTGCTTAAACAAATTCTCCAAATCCATAAAGATATTCATAGAAAATGGACCCTGAATTAGGAAGGGCCATACGTGGTTAAATGCATATTCTCTGAAAGAGCCCTCATCCTAACCAAGATGAATGGCAGTGACCTGCCTAACCCTATGAACTCTGATTCTATTAAGAAATACTATGCCTGAAAAGACTTTAGGATGAAAACCCGAAAAGGCATTCTATTACTCCTTCACCTACCACTCACCCCAAAAAAATAAAAAAAATCCAAAAAAATGGGAAAAATACAAGACAAAACAACAAAAACAAAAAGAGAAGAAAAAAGAGAAATTGGCTTAAGTTAAAAACCCGAGAGGGCAACTTAAGTGATTAGATCTCTTTATTCAAACCAAGCTAAGCCTAAACCATCATTAGCCCAAAACCAATCATCCCTATATTCAAGACCCCAAGTCATAACCTAACCCATTTATTCTGTGTTGACCAACCCTATCAAAACTTTATCCATACCTGCACTCAAAAAATAAGAATTGCCTAAATTTGAAGCCCTATTCCACCATGAGGCAATCGAATGAATCTTCTTATAAGTCTACCAGCACCAAAAAGATTAATTGCTAGAGAGAAATCTTCAAAGGTAGTTAGTGAAGAATTCATGTCATCAATATCAGATCCAATCGACCAAGAAGACTTATCTTATCTCTTTTATATTTTAAATTTTTTCATAATCTTATAAATTTGTCACTCTTGTACCCTTTTTCTTTGAATTAGAATACAACTATTTGATTTCTTGTAAAATTTTTTTGTACCTTTGCATTTCATGTCGCATTATGTTTATCCGTTAATTGATAATGCTTGATAAATAGACAAAATTGATAACAAGATTTCCTAGCATTACTTTGAAAGATAAAACTTTGCAAGAATTTTTGTTTCATGTTTAAATACCAAGAATAAACTCTTAGAGCCATAACCAATCTTGTTGTGGGACCCTACATCTAAAAAATATGCTCAAAACCTCCTTCCAGTAAGTGGTCATGAACCTTCTATCCTTCAAAGAAGGGACAACCTTAACATTTAAAGCCTCTAGAAATCTAGAGCAAGATTGACAAACTTTGGGCAAAAGGCCACCTCACCAAAGTTGAAGAAAGCCCAAATCTAGCCGTTGGATTAGTCTTTTAAAGTTATCACCCTTACATCAATTAGGCAAACACTTGCATCTTAATGCATTATGCAGCATTTAACATCTTACAGGTATTAGCTCTGTATATAGAAGTCAAATTTATAGGGAACCTAAGGTACTATTTTTTTATTTTGAAAAACCCTAAGAGGCCTCAAGTAAGTACCTTTAAGCTTACGTCCTTATTAAAAATCACCTAAAAAGGGTATCTAAACTCATTTTCTTCTTGTCTTCAAAGAGTAGGATGCTTCCCTACCTCAAGGCCTATACAAGCTGGTGGCAATTACTTACCTTAGTCCTCAAAGAGTAGGCCTCTTCCCTACTTTAAAAACCACACAAGCTGGTGGCAACTACTTATCTTAGTCCTCAAAGAACATGATGCTTGTCAAAGCCTACACAAGCTGGTGGTACCATATAACCTACCTCACTCCTAGACAGTAAGACATTTTCTTACCTTAAAGCCTACACAAGCTAGTAGCACCTATTTGCTTTAGTTCATAAAAAGTTAGACGTCTTTTTTCACTTACCTTAAATCCCACGCAAGCTGGTGGCACTTATCTACCTGAGTCCATGAAAAGCTAGACGTCTTTCTTTACCTACCTTGAAGCCTACACAAGTTGATGGCACCTGTTTTGAAAAAAATAAAAAAATAACCTAGTAGAGAGGTCAAACCTTACAAAACTCATCAAAATCATTTTTTCTATAAGTTGTTTAGTCCATCTTGGAATGATACTAAATAACTTTCCACTTTTTAGTAGTACAAAAATCCATCATCCTATTCGAACAAAATGGTATCTATTTGTCTTTGCCTATTCCTAATACTTAGCAATGACCAAAGAGGGGCAACTGTAGACACCTTATTTTGTTTGGGCTAGTTTTTGGCATCCTAAAAGTTAGTTAAAAGATGATAAAATCAAAAAATAGAAAAAAAAACTAGGGGACAATTATTGAGTGTCGTGCCACCAGGCACTCTTAGGTGACATAGTAATAGCCAAAAAAATTTTTTGAGAAGGTTTAAAATATCGATGGGCTGTATTAAAAAAATATAAAACTAAGGCATCAAAAACAACTTTTAATGGTGTCACCAGAGTCATTCAAATGAATACACAAGTTAATTTCTTACTGATTGTGACTAAGTTAAGGTAACTTGAGAAGCCACAAATGTGTGCAAGTTATATTGGTACACGAGGATTGATATGAGGCCTTTATGGTATGAAAAACTTGAATTTTCACATGTAGTATCGATACTAGAGGGTTTGGTATTGATACTTGGCATGTTTGTATCGATACAGGCCTTGGCAGTAGCTAAAGTTATGATTTTTGGCAAAATGTATCAATGCACAAGCATGAGTATCGATATAAGTCCATGGAGTGTCAATACAGCCTTGAAGTCTCGAGATTGGAAACAATTTGCTCTTAGCATTGATAGATACCTCTTTGTATCAATACTCAGGGGTAAAAATTGCCTTGTGTATCGATACAACATGTTTTGTATTAATACAGTAAGGCATTTTGCCTAGTTCAGACCATTTTTCAACCTTCAAAAATATGATTTAAACGTGTTTTTGGCACCAAAAAATCATCATAAAACATTGCAAACCTTGGCTTTGGGCCTATAATAGAATTTAAACAAAATTTAGAGCCTAAACAACCAATGACAAAGGTCACTTTCTTAAAATAAATAGTTATAAGAGGGTGGCAGACGTGTCATTAGTTAGGAGGTTGTTGTAGCTTTTCTACTCTCTTTCTAAATATGACAAAACCTATGAGAAGAAAACCAGCTGAGCATGGTTGCTGAAGATGTTCCCTAGTTTAGGAGAGAAAAATAAAGAATGCCCTTGCTTTATCTCCTAAAGGCATTGGCTAAGCATTAGATTAAAAGGATAACTCTCTGCCATCAAAAAGAAAACTCTCTCAGCCATCATAAAAAAAAAAACTCTCACCTATCAAAGAAGCTCTCTAGCAATCCCAGGAAACTTTTCATCCATCTCTATAAATCCTCCAGCAACTTTAGCTCTAACAATTCACCAAAACACTGTTCCATTGCATTTCAACCTCAACCAACCTCTATTCTTATAGCTCCGTAAAACCACCATCAGAACATTTTTAAAAAGTCAACCTTCATACAATTTCATCCTTAAAATAGCCCATTAGCAACCATATTATCGAAAGCTTCTTCCTTTCACTCTTTTCTTGCTGAACAATAGTAAAAAGAGGGAATGAACTGAGCTTAAAGTCACTATTTAAAAAAATAAGAAACTTTAAGCTTTTGTTGGTATATTTTTACTTTGTTCCATATATTTTCTATTTTGACCGTTTATTTCATTTTAGTGAGCCTTTTATACTGCCATGACCCTTCCAATATTCTTATGCATCTTTGTTGCCTTGGTTGTGGTAGTCCTAGGATCTTGATGACCCTCTTGGCACCTTGATGTTGTTAGATATATAAACTCACCGTGCTTCATTTTCATGATCATACAACCTTTTTTCATGCACCTTTTGCCATGTCCCTTCCATATTCACATATCCATTTCATATTTAAATGGTCACTTTAATGTGTCTTAGGTATGTTCAAATATTTTCTTGTGTTTTAAGGAGGCTCATGAAATAAAAATGCTATCTTGGCAACTTCAACATTCACTCCTTTGTATAAACATGTTTATATCATCTTCACGCGCCATATATCTTTTTACATCTATGTCACCCATTTCCATGTCAAAATGTCATATTTTCTTGTTTGCATGTTTAATCCATGTTTATCTTTGTATGTGCTATATTTTGATCATGATATTACCATTAAAATGCTTGCTTGTTTCTTGCAAATTGATTTTTAGAAACATTCCCAAGTTAAATTCATGTTACCTTCAATAGATAAAGAGTAGCATGACCTAATGTTTTCATCAAATTGGTCTCCCAATCTTGGAAGTAAATCAACATTTTAGCTTTAGATTCAAGGTGAAATAAGTTCAAAAAAACAAAAGAGAAATAGTCCTTTTTAGTATTAATCCTTGATCTTGAGTCTTATGGTCCTTTATGTGACATGGTCAATGGGTTGTTCCATCATCCCAAACTATTTTAGGATTATGGGATGAACTTGTGAAGTCTGTGTTACCTTTTGTAGCAGACGTTCAGACATCCTAAACTCAAGCTTATCTTCGAAAAAATTAGATTATTGAATAATCCCTCTGCTTTTGCTTTGGTGGCACTGTATTCTGAACTTGAAAACCATTTTTGAACCATAAAATATTTCCTTTGATTTTTTTTATTTTTTTTACAATGCATTGAATTACTTTTCTAACGGTGTCTTATTTGCCCTCGAATCATCCCAAATGAAAGAGTTATGATTTTTTGAACCTTTGCTGTCCGAAACCCTTGGAACCAACATGCAACATTTTGTTTGGGCCCTTACAGCCCATCAAATGATTTTTACAAAATTTCCAAATATTTTCCCTAAAGTATTCACAAAATTCCCTTTCTGGAAAGGTATTATCTATAATCTAATGATCCCAGATAAGCTTGGAATGATTTTTCGAAACCCATCATGCCCTTTTAATTGCACATGCTGCCAGTGCTAAGACAAACCTAACTTCAAAAATTATTTTTGCCTAGAAAGGGATTTTCTAGGATTTTTGGAATATTTTTATATTAAACTTTGTTGAGTTACCTTTCCAACCCTAAACCCTAAACCTTAAACCCTTATTTACCCCCTAAACCTTTTAGATGTACCCAAAAAACAATGTGAGAATAGACTCAGATCAAGATTAAAATATAAAAATTAGGATTTCATATTAAAATTTTCGCTAGCAGAGATACTCCAACTCTATTACTTAAACGAATACTCCAACCCCATTTCTTAATTAAAGTTTAAAATTTCTCCTTGTTCCTAAATGTTTTCCTAACTTTGGGGATACTGTAACCCCACTACTCCAAGGAGATATCCAACCCTATTTTTTAGAAAGATATAAATTTTTCTTTATTCCTAAATATTTTTATTACTCTATTTTAAGGGATACTCCAACCACGCTTTACCTCGAAAACACCTAAAATTGTCTCTCTTCTGGATGCCTCAAACTGTTTTGATAAAAATCATCTTTATTCTTTAAATTATCACTGAATCTAAATTGGTCTCTAAAATTGTCATCTCATTTATTTTTCAATAATCGAAGGCAGTTATGAGATACATTTCGGTCACCCCCTTTTTATGTTTTTTTGTTGCGATTGCTTGTTTATGATATTATTATATTTGTCATTTTTTGCTTTACTAACTTGTCTTTTGTAGTGATTATTGTGTATCCATATTTGAAATTTGTTTTCCAATAAAATTTACAAGGCGATGTGTCATGTTGGTATCTTTCCAGTGCTTAATACAAAGCATCCATTTTTTTTAAAAAATCCAATCTAGACATCATTTTCACAAAAATCCTTTTGTTCCTCACATCTCTAAAATGCATAGGTGATCTAATTTTCTTAAAAATACTCAGATTTCTAGTTTCCAAAACTGCTTACATTGAAGAGAATTATATCTACATAGAGACCAAATGGAACTGATTTAACCGAGACCAAAGTGAGGTATAGTTAGTATGTACCAATTTTGGGCGTTGTGGAGATGTTAGTTTTTTCCTACATGTAACCAGCTCCCGAACCCTACTAATGAATCTCTGGACTTTATAGACCTTGAAATCAATGTTTCAAGTTTTGTAACTCATAATATTGTTTTCAATAGGTGTCAGATGTTGCCTAGCCTAAAATGACCGATGGCGACTCCAAGTTTATGGCTACTTCATGGTGGCCATTTGGGTCTAGTTGGATGAATGACTCATCCGACGATCTCCCTCTCCTTCCCATTATTATGCCTAATGCAAATCCTAATCATGGGATAACTCAAAGGCTAGACCATAGCCAACCATTATTTATTTTTAAGTTGAGCATGCTATGCCCTTTGGATCATCTGAAGTTTTAAAGGCTAGGCACGTGGCAGCAGATTTCATTAGGATCCAATAATTTTAGGACAAAGGTAAGCCATCTTAAGGAGAATCTATGGTAATGCAT
>JBBYHK010506236.1:0-13818 GCA_038382065.1 Adansonia grandidieri | reverse complement strand
GGGTTTTTTCCAATCCAAAAGTTTGAATTACTATTTAAATATAGATAAAAATTAAAAAATATTTTTATATTAATACTGTTTTTATAATTAAAATTAAATTTAATTAAAATTTTTTATTATTAGATAATAATTCAAACCGAAATGAATTCAAATTAAAAAAGCTAATGTCCAAGACTCGAGTAATCCAATCTATCTACCTAAAAATATTGTCTTTAAGAAGGAAACATCATTTATTTATTCTTAAAAGTAACAATCACATAATCAATGGCATTGTTTAGATTTATTCAAAAAAATAACATCATTTAAGAAAATAAGAGTCTTGTAATGTCCCAAGTTCCAACTTTGTTTTTGGCTAGCAGATTAACAATCGTAGCATAAGAGAGTAATGCAACTGGCATTTAAATCTGAGTCGAGTTTCCTCCATTGAAATCACCCATTGGAAACCGATCTTCAATGATGCTAACTATAAGATACAGCAATTGCTTCGACCACTAGCCGTTCACAACTACCCATAAAAACATTAAGATAGAGATTTGCATGCAAATAATAAGCAACTTTTGACTAATTTTGATAAGGGTATTCTAAAAAGAATACACCTCCAAAAAATGATGTATGCCATTTTAAGCAGCACACACATGGTATTCTTTAGTAAAAAGCAAAAGAATAGTTCGCTTTATGCTCACTGCGGTGAAGTTAATATTGAAAATGAGTTGGTCGGGGCGAAAATGCATAAACCAACCAATAAGACAAACTGACTGAGACCAAGCAGTCAGGTTAACAAATGAAAAGAGTTACCTGGCACTAAACTGATGAGTAGACAAAGGATACAAAGGTAATACCTAAGGTTAAACGTAACAAGTTTGACCAAGGCTAAACCATTATGTTGAACAAGATACAAAAGGGAGTTGACTAAGGCTAAACCATCACGTCAAATAAAAAGAAAAGAAGTTTGACCAGTGTTAAACCATCACATCAAACAAAGGTGAAAAGAAGTTTGACTAGGGCTAAACCATCACGTCAAACGAAATGAAAAGGGAGTTTGACCAAGGCTAAACCATCACGTTAAATGAAAATAAAAGAAAGTTCAACCAGGACCAAACCATCAAGTCAAACAAAAGCGAAAAATAGTTTGACCAGGGCCAAACCATCACGTCAAACAAAAGCAAAAAAAATTTTGAATAAGGCTAAACCATCACATCAAACAGAGGTGAAAATAGAGTTTGACTAAGGTTAAACCATCACGTCAAATAAAAATGAAAGAAAGTTTAACCAAGTAAAGTAGCAAGGCTTGACCGAGTATAGCCAAGTAAGTAAGAATTTGATCAAGTATGATAGATTGGAGACAAAACTTGATAAGGTTAAAATAATCTAATATCTGAGATCTTTAAGGAAAGATTGACTTACCATTTTTAAGCAGTATCCATTCTGATAGTTTTTTCTTGCTTCCTTGTTTTAAACCTATGAATTACATAATTATGAATGTGGATGCATGATGAATGTGCATGGATTTTCATGATTGGATTTGTTCCTTATTTTTCTAGTTTTCATTCATTTTTTTTAAAATTATGAATCAACCCACTTTGAAAGCCTAAAACATCTTCAGAAAGCATGAAAAATCTTTCTGGCAGTAAGGGGCTAGTCTTGAATCTGATGTTGTCTTTACCGAAACAATTGTTCTTGCCCTCTAAGGAATTCGAATTATGATGCACCAGCGTCATCTAGTA
Source organism: Adansonia grandidieri (assembly GCA_038382065.1). Classification (NCBI taxonomy): domain Eukaryota; kingdom Viridiplantae; phylum Streptophyta; class Magnoliopsida; order Malvales; family Malvaceae; genus Adansonia; species Adansonia grandidieri. Next base: position 12,094 of record JBBYHK010506236.1, on the reverse strand, counting down.
ACTGAAAGAGAATGGTATGATTAGGAATGTGTAGGGCATGCCACTTATGATCATGTGATGCATCAATACCATCTAGTGGTTGAGGAAAAGGGATATGATTAGAGATGTGGGTGATGTCCCTGCCTCAAGAGAAAATAGGACTTTGTGATGCATCAATATCATCTAGTGGTTGAGGAAAAGAGATATGATTAAAAATCCATGGGGTGTCCATGCCTCGAGCCATCTGTGGTTTTTAGAATGTAACAAGGACCTGAAATTTCCATCAACTCCCTTGCCAGCCAGGACAAAATAATGAATATCTTTTAAAAGGTTGAGCTTCCTCTATTGTCAGAATTCTATCTAAGACCGTTAGTTATCCATCCTTAACACTTCCTAGAATATTCAAAAGAATTAAGACGTGAACCAAGATTTTCATAATGTTTTGACCTTATTCCAAAGTAACTCAAAGAAATTAGTATGTTATCTATTTTAATCCATTTTTATTTCTTTAAGTCATTAATTATTATTTAGTAAAAATGTTAGCATGATTGAAAAAATAGTCTAACAGAGATTCCATTTCAAAGAAAGAAAGTAGAATATTGACTTTTTTACAAAAATAAAGGTAAAATGCCTAAGAAATGATTCACAAAGATAATGGTAAGTGTTGAAGAAAAGGTCTGGACAACTGAATTTAGATCTTCGAAGATTTTTTTGAACGAAATATCTGCTTCTGCATAGATCTATCTTTTATGAATATGTTTATTCATATCATGCCTACGATTTGATCATTTCTTTCTTTTGCTTGAGTCACCCTTTTGGGTTTTCAACTTGAAGGCTCCCTTTATATCGCCTTAATCAAACACCCTATTCAGGTTTTCATCCGATTTTTATTTTTTTTAAGCATAGTATTTCTTTACACTGTCTGCATTGACGGGGTTTGGCAAGACATCTCTATCCATTTCGGCAAGGATTAATGAGCCTTTCAAGAATGCCTTGTGAACCACATAGGGCCCTTCCCAATTGGGTGCCTATTTGCCTCATGGATCTTTTTGTATCAGAAGGATTTTTTTCAGCACCAGTTCTCCTTCATGAAATTGTCTTGGATGAATCTTCTTATCATAGGCCTTCATCATCCTTTTCTGGTTCATTTGCCCATACTGGATCGCTTTTAACCTCTTTTCTTCAATAAAGTTTAATTGTTCGTAACGATCTCATGCCCATTCAGTTTCTTCCAATTTAGTCTCCATTAATATTCGAAGTGATGGGATCTCAACTTCAATTGGTAGTATTGCCTCTATGCCATACACCAATGAGTAAGGTATTGTCCCAGACGAGGTCTATACTAAGGTTCGATAAGCAAGGAGAGTAAACGGAAGCTTCTCGTGCCAATCTTTATAAGTCTTCACCATTTTTCCCATAATTTTCTTAATATTTTTGTTGGCAGCTTCTACAGCCCTATTAATCTTCGGACAATATGTGACTGAATTGTGATGAGAGATTTTGAGCTAGGTGTAAACTTTCGTCATCAATTTATTATTCAAGTTGGAGGCATTATCCGTTATAATTCTTTCAGGGACCCTGAATCTACAAATGATATTGGCCTTTAGAAATTTAATCACCACCAATCTTGTGATGTTTGCAAAAGAAGCAGCTTCCACCCATTTTGTGAAATAATCAATGGCCACTAAGATGAAACGATGCCAATTCGATGCTGCAGGAGTAATGGGTTCGATGACATCCATTCCCCACATAGAGAAAGGCCATGGCACAGTCATGACATGTAACGGTGAGGGTGGGACATGAATCTTGTTAGCATAGATTTGACATTTATGGCACTTTCAGGCGTACTTGATACAATCACTCTCCATAATCATCCAAAAGTAGCCCAATCTCATGATTTGTTTTGCCATCTTGTGTCCGTTGGCATGAATCCCACAAACCCCTTCATGTACTTCTTTTATTATTTTCTTTGCTTCTAAAGCATCAACACACCTTCACAATGTTTGGTCGAAACTTTTCTTATACAAAATCTCTCCGTCCAAGACAAAATTCAGTGCTAGCCTTCTTAAGGTTCTCTTATCAGTTTCTGCGGTATTTGGAGGATATACTCGATCCTTCAAATAATTTCTAATATCGTGATACCATGGAAGGCCATCTGCCTCAATTTCAATGTTGTGGCAGTATGCAAGGAATTTGTAAATACTTATCTCAATGGGTGTCACCTCCTGCCCCTTGTTTACTTTGAACATCGAAGCTAAGGTGGCTAGAGCATCTACCATTTGATTGTCATCATGAAACAGATGAACAAAGTCTACTTCTTCGAATTCTTCTAGTAATTCTAGAATCAATTTTTTATATTGCTGCAACCTTGAGTCTCGCATTTCCTATTCTTCATGCAGTTGGTAAATTACCAAGGCTGAATCTTCGTAGACTTTCAATACCTGGGCTTTCTTTTCTAATGCTGCTCGTAGCCTCATAATACATGCCTCATATTTTGCCACATTACTGGTGCAATCAAAAAGTATCTGACCTGTAAAAAGGTAATAATCCCCTTCCGAAAATATTAAAATTATGCCGATTCCATGCCCCAATGCATTTAATGCTCCATCAAAATACATTTTCCATTTAGATCTTTTCGATGACTCTTTTTCTTTTTTAGCCATAATATTCATCAAGTTTTCACTATGGAATTCAAAATCCAACGACTGATAATCGTCAAGCGCCCGACTTACTAAGAATTCAGCAATGGCACTTCCTTTCATCGCCATTTGGCTTACATAAATGATATCATATTCGGATAGTAGAACTTGCCACCTAGCTATCCTTCCTGATAAAGCTGGCACTTCGAATAGATATTTGATTGGGTCCATTTTGGTGATCAGCTATGTAACATGATACAACATGTACTGTCAGAGTTTTTTCGCTATCTAGACTAGAGTGCAACATATCTTCTCCATATGGGAATGATTTACCTCATAATCCAAAAATTTCTTACTGAGGTAATAGATTGCTTGTTCTTTCTTTCCAGTCTCATAATGCTACCCCAACACACAGCCTATGGATCTTTCGAACACTGACAAATACAGGATCAAAGGTCATCCCAGAGCAGGTGGTACCAATATTGGCGGATTAGAGGGATATTGCTTAACTTTTTTGAAAGCATTTTGGCACTCACTATCCCACTCACTGGGATTTTGTTTTCGTAAAAGCCAAAAAATTAGATCACACTTATCCGTGAGTTAAGATATGAATCTAGCGATTTAATTTAATCTCCCTAAGAAACTTCTCACTTTTTTTTGTGTGCATGGGGGTGGCAACTCTTGAATAGCTTTGATCTTATCCAGATCAACCTTAATTCTTCTTTTCCTTATGACAAAACCCAACAATTTTCCAGACCTAGCTCTGAATGTACATTTTGTAGGGTTAAGCTTTAATCGATATTTTCTTAGCCTTTCAAACAACTTTCGCAAGTCTGCTACATGACTTTCTTCTTGAGGGGACTTGGTAATCATGTCATCAACGTACACTTTAATTTCCTTATGCATCATGTCATGGAATAGGGTGACCATTGCTCTTTGGTAAGTTACTCCCACATTCTTCAACCCAAATGGCATTACTTTGTAACAAAATGTTCCCCACATTGTGACAAACGTGGTCTTCTCCATATCCTCCGGAGCCATTTTAATTTGATTATACCCCAAAAATCCATCCATGAAGGAAAATAAGTAATTCTTTGCAGTATTATCAACTAGGGTGTCTATATGAAAGAGAGAGAAGTTGTCTTTTGGGCTTGCTTGATTAAGGTCTTAGTAATCTACACACATTCTAACCCTTTCGTCTTTCTTGGGAACTAGGACAATGTTTGCAACCCACTCTGAATATTTTGCCACTTTTAGAAACCCAAATTCAAACTGTTTCTTAACCTCTTCTTTTTTCTTCAACAGTATCTCCGGTTTCATTCTCCTTAGCTTCTGTTGAACCGATTTGCATTTCGACTTCAAGGGCAATTTATGAACCATAATCTTCACATCCAATCCTGGCATGTCTTGATAAGACCATGCAAAGATGTCTCGAAATTCATATAGCAAGCTTATCATATCTTCTCGGGTAAAAGCCTTTATGGCAGTTCCTATTTTAATCTTCTTCTTATCATTTTCGTCATTCCCTAAATTAATAATCTCAATAGGCTCTTCATGGGGTATTATGCACTCATCCTCTTATTCAATTATGTTTAACAAATCAGGAGGCAAGATATGACTATCAACATCTTCTTCAAGATCGACCTCATTTGAGCAAATAATCTATTCAAAATTAACCTCTGAATCCTAATCAGATTTATTTATTTCTCTACAAAGACAAAAACAAGAAAGAAATGGGCAAAAGATTATGGGATATGAATGAGGTATGAATGTTAAGAAACGAAAAAAAGGATGCTGAGATAAGAAATCATAAAAAAAATGGATGTAAGACAGAAAAAGAGCCAAGAAAGATTATATAAGGAAAGATTAAGTGCATTTCATTTTTACTGATGATAAATTAATATTTTAAGTTCTTACAGAAAGATTTATAGATAACAGAGTTCATTGCTTAATTATTACTTTGGGATTGGCCTAGACATTATGCTTCTCTCAGCATATGTCTAATTCCTTTAAACATATCTAGGGGGTATGGGCGAATCCCACGATCCTCAGTGAACTTTTCATCTTCTCTTCCAATGGCAACCATATGATGCTCCTCAAGGGCTTTATTGATCACCAGAACAACATTCCTAGTTACTTTATCTTTATTTTCTAGACTGACTCCTCCATAGCAAAAAATTTCCTCCAATGAGGGGTAAAGAGTTGATTTTTGGCCTAACAATTGGCCAATACCCAAGGATGGCTGCTTTCCTCTCACTCTTGTTTTGAACTTCTTCTTCTGAACTTTTTTCGGCTTGAAGCCTAATCCATATTTGTCTTTCTTACCATTGACATTAATGGCCTGGCTAATTCCTTGCAAACGTCTCCCAAGTCCACTTCTAACTCGAGCTTTTTTCCCGACTGTAAGCCTGAGACCCATGCAGGTGCTGTTTGAAAGTCTAGGTTTTAGGATTACAGACCTTTTTGCAACAAAAGTGGCATTGATGATTTCAAAGGATCTGAAAGAGCACTCCTCAGTTTCTGTATTTACTTCAATATAAGGGGCTTCAGTAGAAGTCATGGCCACAATGTCTTCTTCCCTGGATAGACTAATAAACTTTTCATTAACTATGAATTTAACTTTTGGGCGCAAAGATGATGGGACATCCCTGACAGAATGAATCCATGGTCATCCCAACAAATAGTTATATGTTGGGACAATATCCATTACATGAAATTTGATCTTAAATGGGCAAGGGCCAATATCTAAAGTGATCAAGATAGTTCCCTTGATTTCTCTCTTGGTCTCGTTGAATGCCTTAACAATTATGTGGCTGTGCTTGATCTGACAAACATTAATTGGTAAGTGAGACAACATGATTAATGGCATTACATTCAAAGCTGATCCATTGTCAATGAGGACTTTATGTAGAATGGTCCCTCTACAGTAAGTTATGATGTGGAGAGCTTTTGTTGAAGTGTTGCCCCCTGGTGGGATCTCATCATCACTAAATGAAATGAAATTGTCAACAACAATGTTATTTACTAGGCGATCTAGCTTATTTATGGAAATGTCTTGAAGAACATAAACCTGGTTAAGCACTTTCAATAAAGTATTCCGATACGCTTCTAAGCTTAACATAAAAATCTTTACTGGTTGCTGCTTTAACTATTCTACTATACTATGCTCACTGTATTTAATGAACTTAAGAAATTTAACAGCCTCTTTTTCCTTGATCGATTCCTGTAGTTTTACTAGGTGATCATCGATAACTATTAGTTTTCCAGATACCTGTCCTTTTGACTTGGTTTTTGCACTAGTTTCATCAGTTTTTAGGCTATAAATGTGACCACTCCTTATCACATGGCTTACCTCAGTTATGTCGATAGCCACTAGTTGGCTTGTAACAACCTCTAGAGTTGTTATTCCACTATCATACTTCTAAGGTACTTGTTTGTTATTTTGATACGGGAATGGAGTTGGTGCTCTGATAATGAGTTTAGGAGTAACTTCAATCTTAGGTGGTGTGATCTTTGGCTACCTGGGATGAATGATAAGAGGACGACTAACACCATAGGGTAACTACGATGATCCTTCACCAGCCATGTTGATTGATTTTTCTTCATCTATTCCAACTTCTTCAAAGAACCAAATTTCACCATTATCCATCATTCTTTGGATTATGCCCAAAAATTCTATGCAATTTTGCAAAGTGTGCCCTGACATTTTATGAAATTTGCATAAGTTAGTACCAGGATCAGATTGACCTTTGCTACTTCCATGATCTCGACTAAAGATCCCTCATTCAATTAGGATTGTCTATACTTTTTCCATAAAAGTCCTAACTTCTTGGACTTTTGACTTCCTTTGATCTTATTCTTCAGTAATTAGAGCATTAATCCTGGGTTCGGTATGATCTAGTAAAAGATTTGCTGCCACATTAGGTGCTGAGACATTTTCAATTTAAAGGCGCCCCTCTCACAAAGACTTTAAACCTTTTGCTTGAAGGGTGTATAATTTTCGATCAAGTGACCTACTACTGCATGATACATACAGTGTAGATTTGGGTTATACCAACTGGGGTAATTTCTTTCATATGGTTTGGAAAAGATTAAAGCTACTAACCGTGCCTCAAAAAGCTTATTAAACATTTCCTTATAAGAGTAAGGAAGGGGTTCATAATAAGATCTAGGTTGGTTGGCACTTTGGGTTGGTGGATTAACATTGGGTCTTGGTTGGTTTTATGGAGGAGGGTTTAAAGCGATGGTCTGAAGAGATGTTAAAGGAGAAGCTCTAGGAATGTTAAGAAAGTAGGAATTCTAGGTTTGCTATCTTTAGTTTTGGTAATACGGATGAGGTCCTTGATAATACAGTTGACTAGCATAGTTAACGGACGAAGCTTCTTCTTTTTTTTCCCATCCCTGGCCATTTTCCAGTAGAAGACTCCCCAGTCATGATTTTATCAGCCTTAATAGCTGTTTTAATCATCTCTTCCGAAATAACAAAATCAGCAAAATTTTTAGTTACATTCCCCACTAATTTGTCATAATAGGGGGGACGCAAAGTGCCCATGAATAGTATCATGCTTTCTTTCGCAATCAAGGGAGGCTGAACTTGAGAAGCCATGTCTCTCCATCTTTGTGCATATTCCTTAAAAGATTCAGTAGACTTATTCTCCATATTCTGAAGAGTTAGTCTATCAGGCACCCATTTAGCCCTATGTTTATATTATTAAAGAAATGCATTAGCTAAATCAGTCCAGCATTGAATTTGACTACGGTTCAAATCATTATACCATCTCAATGCAGATCCAGACAAACTTTCTTGAAAACAATGAATCAAAAGCTTGTTGTTCTGGGCATAACCAGCCATTTTCCTGATGAACATTTTATTGTGTGCTTAAGGGGAAGTAGTGCCTTTGTACTTTTCAAACTTAGGCATTTTAAATTATGGTGGGAGGACTAAGTCTAGTACTAGACTGAGGCCCTCAACATCTACACTACTATATAATTCAACCTCTTCAATGGCCTTTAGCCTCCTCTCAAGAAGCTGTAGTTTCCCTTTTTCTATCTCTGCTTCAGCTTGCTCTTTACCCTTCTGTTTATGCTTTTCCTCTTCATCGATGCCAGGGCCTACTGATTCTTCTTGGGTGACTACAGTTCTTGTACATACCCCTTGTGAAAGGGCATTAGGATTAATGATGATGACCGGTGGGTTGGTAGCTGGGACATTTTGTTGCAAATTTTGGAAATTGGTTGGTTGTGCATTTTGAGCGTTAGCTATTTGTTCCTCAACTGGTAACCCCTGGATCCCCCAATAAGAGTATCAGTATTTATCTCTAGCTATTAAGGAACTGGCTCCCTTGTCAATAACAACTCCATTATCCTCGTGATCTGAGCTTGTAGCTCTTCTTGCCTTTTAAGTATGGCCTTTTGAGCTTGTCAATGACTTTCTTCTAATCTCTCAAATCTTGCCAATTATTCTTTAGCCATTCTTCTTGTTTTAAGTCTAGTATGGTATTGACAAGTAGGTAGTGGTTGAGTTGGTTTTTCTGAGTTTGCAATGTTGACCTTAACAATTCCAAATTTTTTGAGTTAAGTAATTTTCACTTATGAACTAATAAAACTAATAATCATGTATGCATGTATGTATGTATATGTCTGGTATGAGTATATGAATGCACTTGTAGGGATGCTTGCTTTAACTAAAGATTCCAAACTCAAAAATTTTCATTAACTTTGTGACAAATTACATGTTCACATCATTGATCATGTAGGGATTACATCCAAGGAAAGTCTTAATTCGATCATATTGTTTTTTAGCTTCATCCAAAAATTGAAATACAACGTCTCCATATCGTCTTATAGGTTAATTTTCATCTGTAAGTCTCTAATCCTCTCCACCATTATCCTTGCTTGGATGACGGTTGAGTGGATCTACTCCTTAAGATAATCTATTTACATTTGTTTGCCAAAAGAATTAGCTACCCATCGTTTGCCATCATCTTCAGCCCACCATAGTCTATTATCCCAAAATGCATTTAGATCATGGTAAGCTTGCACCAAGGTGCGAATATCATCTCCCCTGCGTTGTAATTCTAATTTCATCTCTGCAATAGTCATAGTGAGACCTTGTTTTTCCTTAAGCAGTTGAGATACCCTTCCATGCTCTCGATCCAAGGTAGCTTGGAGTTGCTTATTCTTTTCCATAGACCTTTTTAACTTGAGATGTGTACCAGCATGCTCTCTTCTTTCTTTTTCAAAAATAGTTTGCCTAGCCTCTCCTTCCAAAGCTTTAGCCTTCCATGCTCTTAACTCTTCATGAAGCTTGTGCATTTCTTCTTTCATCCCCTTAGTAGTGCTGTTGGAACTCCCGGATATCCCGGCAAGTTTCATTTTTTTGTTTTGTTTAACCCAGTCATTTTTCATTAAGTTGTACTTTCTTCTATTTTTTCAACTTTTTTTGCTTTTGCTTCCATCTTCATTCATAAGTAGGTAACTTCTTCTTGGAGCTGATGATTCTCATCACTCATTCTTTTTCGCTCTCTGGCAGCTTCCTCCTTAATCAAATTGATCTCAGATGGCATGATAAGTTCTGGCTGAATAGGTAGTCGAGGAATGGTTCCATCTGAGCCAGGAATAATTATGTCACAACCTCAAACTCTCTTTCATGCATCATATCCTGGAGTAGTCTTATCCGTGTATGCACTTAATCCTGACTCATACCTTTCTCTCCACTGTAAAGCAGCCATCCGAAGTGACTTTTTATAATCCTCACCTTGATATTCCAAGTCAACACTAGCCAAATTTGAAGTCATAGGGATGAATTGCTGCGAACATATTGCCTTTGAACCAATAATGTGCTTAACCCATGGTGCCCCATATTCCGAGTAAAGGCACATATAGCACACTACCACATCGATACACAAAACATTTTGGTGAAAACCATGGTGCCCTCCATGTTATATCAGAAGAAGATAAGTTTTTTAACATCTCCACCCATTGTTTTTTAGTTCCAGACATGGGGCATTCTTTTTTGATGAATTCCTGAAGAGGAACAAAGTGTGGAAAGTAGGGTTTAACTTTATCTACCCCTTCACCCCAGAAATGACTTCGAGCCCAGATGTACAATAACAAAGCACTTCCAAAAAATCTCCCTTGGCCATCTTTTTGGCATGCATTGAGTGCTCTAATTATTTCAGCTAAAATTGCTAGAGTCGGGTGCATGTTTCTTTTCAATCGATCAAATAAATCCATTACCACTGCTTCAACATGTCCCAACACTCTCGGGAAGAAAACCATCCCATATATAGCAAGAGCAAATGCATCTAGAGCCTTCTTATTGTCGGATTGCTCTTGGATATATTTTCGTAGATACTGCTATGAAATGACACTGGTATTCCTTTTCTGCTCTATGTAATGATGGTCAGTTTTGAAATCACGATCCAAAACTTGACTCAATCTTTTACGGAAGCTGGTCGAATTATGCTCTTTGTAATAGATGGGTCTCGTCTCTAATGGCCCAAGCCCGAGAAGAGCCGATATCTCTTCCACAGTCAGAGTCAAATCATGCTGATTGAATGAAAAACATCAAAATGATGGATCCCAAAACTCAATCATAGCCCTGACTAACTGTTCATCCATGTGTATTTTGAGCAAGAGGGCAATCTGTCTGTTCTTTTCTATAAATCGAGTTTGCTTTGCACTTCCTCATTAATCCATATTTCAGCTAGCTCTTTCAAATTATTTTGGCGAAGGTCTAAACGTGTGATCTTCGGCAACTTGAACATAAAACCTTTCACTACACAGTCCCCATCCCTTTTCTAATTGAATTTGGACTCAGAACGGACCTCTTTAAATTCCTTGGAAATAATCACTGCATGTACAGGTTCTGCCATAAAATTAAATACAAATTGATCTAAGTTGGAATTCCTTTTAAAATAAGCGTTCCTGTATGCATATGAGAGATGAAATATGCACCAAAAAGAAAAAACGAGTTAGTATCTTTAGGAAATATTAAATTCAAGTAAAACTTCAAAATAATGAAAATCATAAATTATTCAAGCAAGGTAAACAATAATCGAAAATCATTGAACAAGATATTAAGAGTAAAAAAAAAGGAAAAGATAACTTTGTCCCTTTACGTGTCCCTGATTTTGGTGACATCTAAAATCGGGCATGGCTTTAACTAAGAGGTTAATATGGTTCACTATATGTGGTTTATGTCAGACCTCTAATTAGGTTCTCGAATTCCTTGAGCCCTAAAAGGACTAGCAAGATACCTTATCCTTATCCATCACGGATCCATGTCAGAATAGGTTTGATTCGAGTGGGCATGTCTTCCGTGTCCGTAACGAGGCAGGCGTAGGAATCTACACCCGGTAGGCTTTTTGCTGGCCCAAATAGGGGCTAACACCTCAGAAGGCAGAGCTACTTCACCACCTCCAAAATATTGGGTACCTATGCCCCTTCCACATCTGATAGAGGAGAAACTACTGCACATGTGCATAGTGTGTGTGAAGGGACAAATTTACCTTTTTATGACAAAACATTAAAAATAAAACCTATTATCCTAATCCCAAAAAAAAAAAAAAAAGCAAACACAAAAAGATTAATGCCTGATAGATATTGATATAATGAAAAAAAATTTAAAAAAAGAAATTAGAAATTAGAAACCAATTAAAACCGAATTAATTGAAATTTAGTTAACACATAATTAATTTTAAGCCTAACTCTATAGATTTCCCTAGTAGCGTCGCCAAGTTGTCACAATGTGGTCCAGATAAGAATCCTAACCAAGCCCGACTTAAATGGCCTTCGCTCCTATATTTATTAAATTTATTATTATTTTATATTTTCTTATTTGTATAGGCCATATCATTATTGATATCTTTTTATTTTTGGGGACTGGGTGGTTGAGATGAATCGCTCACTCGACTTAACCTTAAATAGTTATTATGAAATGACTATTTATTTGGAGTCGTCACTAATCTATTTGGGTTAGGTGAGATTGGTCACCTACCAGAGTTTGTCTTTCGAGGGTTACGAAACCCTGGATACAAACTCCAAGGCCCGTGATCATACCTGAGATCGTATAAAAGGGTCCGAGAGTCATTGCAATCACAAGTATGGATCGATTGCCCAAAAATTGGTATCTTATTAATTACCTGTTAACTTGAATTTTAATTTTTATTCAGCTTTAATATCTGGCATTTAATTACAATTCTCATATTGTTAAAATAAGGTTTTATTATTCTTTGAGAGAAAATCGAGGTTTTGCATTTAAGAAAATAGAAACGTCTTATGCACCCTCACCGAAAAACCAATGGGACACAAAAGTTTTCATTATTCCTTCTTATACCCCAATGGAGAACCAAAGGGACATAAAAGGTTCTAAAAAATTTTTTTCACATCCTACTAGAGTACCTGGTAGAATGTGAAAGGTTTTTTTATTTGTATAAAATTCTTGATTCCCATTTTGAAAAGGGTACCTCATC
>JBBYHK010506225.1:0-13821 GCA_038382065.1 Adansonia grandidieri | reverse complement strand
GTTGAGAAATCGTCATTTGATTTGGCGATTTCTCAAAATAAGTTGAGAAATTGTTATCTGATTTGACGATTTCTCAACTAAATTAAAAAATCGCCATTTAAAATAACGATTTCTCAATTAAATTAAAAAATTAGCCTATTTCGGTAAATAATCTGATTTTGATATATTTTCGTAAATAAAATATATATATATATATTATTTGTATAAAAAAGCCATGATATGTGTGTGTGTCTATATATATATATACACATATATCTGCCAACAAAATTGGTTTGTCCATAATTTTCGCTTAAATTAATCAAACTATATTCTCTTATAATAACTGATTTCTGGGCAGTACCTCTTTACTTGGTTCAGAAGTTAAATATTTATATCTTTTCTTTGTATTTATTCTTATTTTAGTCTTTAAAGATAAAATTAAAATAAAGGGTGAGACACATACTTAAATACAAAATAAGGTAAAAATAAAACATGACAATCTAAAAATTTAATTTAAAACTATATTAATAAATTAATTTTTATATATTTTAACGATATTAAATTATTTTTTTAAAAAGATAAATTTTAAAAAAAATTTAAGCTCAAACATATAAATATTATTGGTCATTTCTTATTTGAATATAACTAACTTTACTAGATGATAAGGCAAAAGGATTTTAAGTATTTTGCGATATTTATAGAAATCCATGTGATATTTCAGCTTTAGACTTTGTACTTTTCTCTTTCACTTACTACTGTTTCAGTTTCACCCTCCTTTCACTGCGCCTGAAATGAAACAAACCCATGATTCAGGCCACGTTCAATGCTGCAAAACACTGACAAGACAACAACTTTTGAATGAGTTTCATTAGCTTACTCACTTGAACACGGCCCTAAAATCCATCTAGGTTCATCCCAGGGTAGACAAAATTTAAGGAAACGAACAAAGTTTTTCAGTTTCAGACTGATAAAACGAGCATATATATGCTGTACTAATTATTATCCAAAGCTTGCTTGATCGTGGCATCGGGGCGGGGTGGGGGAAGAACTGCTAATAAGCAAAGTCGAGTTGCCCCTTGCAATAATTTTCACAGGAACCAAAGATGCCGTGTTAGCTATAACTGGAATTCCGTTTGATAATTTTTTATTTTTATATTCAAATTTAATTTGTTACGTATTCAAAAATTTAGATTATTATTAAAATAATATTAAAATTTAAAAATTATTTTTATATTAATATGATAATTAAAATTTTAAAAAATGTGTTTATTATTTAAACAACAATTTAAAATGAATTATTATGAACTATGCAAATTTTTGTTTAAACTTTATCTTAAACAAATCGATCTCATTAGGCTGGACGAATCTTACCACCCATCAACGGGTTTGAAGAACAAAACAAAACAATCCTATCTTGATCCTTAAACAGATGGAAAAATGATAGAAACGACAATGGTTTGCTGCAACTTTGTTGATGCAACAATGAAGATGCTAAGGAGGAATCCTACAAAACAACAAAGGTGAGAGAGGCCCGAAGTTATGCTCCGGGGGGACAGTTTGATGCTTAAGTCAATAAGGGATGTTGTGAATATAGAATAAAGAAAGAACGAGAGAAATCTAAGAGCTCGTACCTCATAAGTGTTGATACCACCTCTTTATATAGGCCTTGATTGGAGTTTTACCTGATTTCAAACTTTGGGCGAGTAGAGATTGCGTGACTATCAAACTCACGGAGTTTGAAGTTATCCGACTATCCTTCAAGACTTATTCCTTATCGAAGTTAGATTTGATGATAGAGTTGGTGAAGGGATATAACAATTGCCCCACAAGGCTGTGGGCGGATATAAAGTGACCATTCACAGACCAAAAATAATGTTTACCGAAAAAATAGCAATTTGAGAGAACTTAGGTCACCTTAACAATGTCGAGTAAAGAGAAATTTGGGGACTAAATGCCTATGTTGCCAATGAATGGTTTTTTCTGTTATGAAAATGATCAATGTTGAATGGGGCTTTCCAGTGGAATGAAACTTATGCTCGCCTATGAGTAACATAAAGGTCGCTAGTTGAAAGAGGTTAAGAGGAAGGAGAGGGAGCACAGCCTGGGTCGACAAAAATAGACACCAGCGTGGCAAACTCATATACCAAGGCGATCAATATGGCCATTATGAAAGACATATTGATAGATCGTGGCATTGATTTTGGGTAATTTGAAGTGTCGAACCCAATATTTGGGCGACTTGTGACAAGGGTTGAAGGGAATAGTATACCGTTCCACTTACATATCTTCAGAGGTGGATTCCACCTTCCCTTGCAACCGTTTTTATATGAAGTTTTGAATCAGTATGGGATATCTCCCAACCAATTGAAACCAAATGTATGGGCGATGCTGGTAACATATTTCCTAGCCTATAAGGAGAAAGGTTGGGACCCATCAGTGGAAGTTACTAGACATCTATTTTCATTGAAGAGGTAGGACAAGTGCTGATACTATCTACAGTCAGCCACTAAGGTCACGGATATTCCATCCAATGCCCACGTAACCAATGAGCAATTTTTCTTCATACAGAAGTGATCTACTGAAAAATGGGGTTTCCCTGTGGAATGGAATTTTTGCTCGCCAATGAGCAATTTGAAGGTTAACATAAATGCAGTGGAGCAAGAGCAAAAGAATATTTTTATGGTCACCAATTTAGATGTAGAGACTACTTGACTTCGAGAAAAATTCAAGAGCACTGTTTGGGAGTCAACCCTGCCAATCTGCTGGAGGAAGGTGATCACCCCGTCAGACGAAGGAGTAAAAGACATTTTGATAATACTAGGTGAGGTACTTTGCTTAATGTACACCCAAAGGATATGTTATATGTCTAACATGATTTCCATTCTACAGAGGTTCAATCTTCTTCAAGATTGCCACAGCAGGTGATTACCGTACCTGGGTTGCCACAACATGGGGAAGGTGTCTCTAGATCGCTTGAGATGGAATGGTTGAATGTAGAGGACAGCAAATGCTGGGAAAAACATTGAAAGGAGCTGCGAGGTGGCAGTTACATAAACTGGAGAGGGTACATGTTGGCAATATGTGCTGTAGAAACTTAGTATTTCCTAACTTAATTCATGATTTGTTTTTGTAGGTATGGATCCTGCAACTCGTGCTGCATTGGTTGCCCAAGAAGCGAGTAGAGCTGTAGTTGCCCAAGAGCAGAAAAAGGGGAAAAGGAAAGTAAGAGAGAGCCAAGAAGAGCAGCCAGCACAGAAAAGGGCTACTGTAGAGTCTACGTTTGTGAGTACGATGTAGTTAAGGGTCATTTCGGTTGACAATACTATAACCATTGAGGTGACCACTGTTACTGTTAGCCGAACGGGAGCTACCCTGGGTGTTGGGGTATCTGCTTGCCCTCCAGTTCTGGCAACTATGGCCTCCTAGTTTTCTCTTGGGGTTGTGGACCTTCATCCTTAGATGAATAATCCTGAACTCAGTAATGGCATACTGAGTAATAGTGTGACAGCCTGCAGGTGGGGAAATAACGTTGTCTCGCCAGTTAACATGAAGTTCTTGACGATAAGGAACCCGGCTGCCAATCTGGAATCCATTCTAGCTTGTATAGTAGAGGTAAGTTTATAATTGCCTTTGATTATGATATATTATGCTCAGATGTATTTGTCTAACTTTTCTGTGGTACAGGTTTTGCATACACAAGTGGCGATCACTCGTCAAATACGAGATATATCCATAGCTCATGATAATGTTCGCAAGGAGGCAACGACAAGCAAGGCTAGGGCGAGTGTATTAGAGGTGAAAGTAAATGAGCTAACAAAGGAAAAGAGTAGCTGAGGATCGTGCTAAGAAAATTGAAGAGGAATCTGCCAAGTTAAAAATAGACTCCAAGGAGATGAAAACAAAGCTCAAATTAGTGAACACTGAAATGGAAAAACTCTCCAAAGACTTAGAGAAGTCCCAACAAGCTTACGTAACACGTGATTCCAAGCTAATGTCTGTGATGGCCTTTTAAGCTAGAGATGCAAGTGGCGGGTGCAGAGGCTCGTCTAAAGAGAGAGCTTTTGTCTCAGAAAGGTGCCCTGCTAACCAGATG
Organism: Adansonia grandidieri; assembly: GCA_038382065.1. NCBI lineage: Eukaryota > Viridiplantae > Streptophyta > Magnoliopsida > Malvales > Malvaceae > Adansonia > Adansonia grandidieri. The sequence continues at coordinate 9,749 of JBBYHK010506225.1, read as the reverse complement.
ATAGCTTACGGTGGCAAGTACAGCCAAAGTGCTTTGTATGGCATGCAGCTTCTCAAGGGCCCGTTGGGCTTAAGGGATATTTAGTTTACACAACTCATTGTCCCACCCCAAGATTTTGATGTGTTGATGCAATCACAACAACAAGTAGAGGAGAAATGTGTCATAGATTCCACCTTTGTGACTCCCACCACGGATAAATCTGAAGATTCTAGTGAGGATGATGAGCCGGGGGTCCAGCTGCTTCATGTTAGGATTCTTTTTTTTTTTTGTAACAACAAACCATATATATATGTATACTTTTTAATTGTAACTATTGCTGACAATGAAAAAGTTTCTAATGATTTTTCTGGAAAACAAGTATTGAAGTTATCTCAAATGTCTGAATTACGTGAAGTTTAGATCTGAAAGGTTCGCATTTTTGTTGGGATTAACTATGAGAGGTCTTTGGGGATCATGGACGATCAGTGGAACCGTGAGAGGTCGATGGGACCATGAGAGGTCGATGAGATCGTGAGAGGTCAATGGGATCGTGAGAGGCTAATGGGACCTGAAAGGTCAATGGGACCTATGCGAGGTCAATGGGACCGTGAGAGGTCAATCGGACCGTAGGAGGTCAATGAAACCGTGAAAGGATAATGGGACCGTGGGAGGTCAATGGGACTGTGAGAGGTCAATAGGACCGTGAGAGGTCAAAAGAGACCATAAGAGGTCGATGGGAAGTTTTTTAAAATAGTAACTTCAGTAGACTTTATTGTGAGAAAAAAGTGCTTATACATAGTACTTTTAAGATGGATGGCATTCCATGTGTTAGGTAAATATTTTCCTGTCATGTTCATCAGTCGGTAGGCTCTAAACCCTATCACTTTTACGATATGATATGGTCTTTCCCAATTTGGAGACAGTTTTTTTCTTTCTCCTACAGGTTGACTCACCTCATAATTTCTTAAGACTAGGTTGCCCACCTGAAATTGTCTATGTTTCACTCTTCTGTTGCAATACCTGGATACTTATTGTGATCTGATAGCCATGCGTACAGCGGCATCTTCTCTACTCTCTTCAGGTAGATCCAAATTTACCCTGAGAGAGGATTCATTTAGTGTTGGATCTGTAAAGGTCATTCAGATGCTACGAACCCTAATTTCTGCTTGAATAACGGCTTCGTGGCCGTATACCAGGCTAAATGGTGTGGCTCCAGTTGCTTGACATTCTATGGTTCTTATGGCCCACAATATTCCCGGTGTTTCATATGCCCATGCGCCTTTTGCATCATCCAGTTTCTTTTTGAGTGGATGGAGTATGTTTTGATTCATAACTTCCACCTGACCCTTAGATTGTGGATGTGCCATCGAACTGTGTACAAGGTTGATGTGGAATCTTACGTAGAAATCCTTTAACTTATCAATCAATAATTGCTTTCCATTATCGGTTATAATAACATCGGGTATGCTAAATCGACACACGATGAATTTCCAAATAAAGTTTTCCATAGTTCTAGCCGTTATCGTTATTGTAGGTTCGACCGCAACCTATTTGGAAAAATAGTCACAGGCAATAACCAGGAATTTACGTTGTCTAGTAGCAAGGGGAAATGGTCCTAGAATATCAATGCCCCATACACAAAAGGGCCAGGGACTGAAAATTTGTTTAAATGTTTCTGCGGGTTGTCGTGAGATTTTGGCGAATCGTTGGCACTTATCACGCTTTTGAACTAAGTTGGTGGCATCTTTCCTCATTGTTGGCTAGAAAAATCCTTACCGTAGGGCTTTCTGTGCTAATGTTCTTCCTCCCAAGTGATTTCCACAAACGTCTTCGTGGATTTCCCTTAAGACATAATCTGCTTTACTGGCGCTAAGGCATCTGAGTAAAGAGTATGTGAAGGATTTTTTGTATAGAATACCATCGATTAATGTGTACCTGGATGCCTTTTTCTCGAGTCATCTTTTATGCCGAGGGGTGTTTGGCACAATGTTTTCTTGTAAGAAATCTTTTATTTCTTTTATCCAGTCATTCCCATCATCTGTATTAATTTTGAAGATATGTCGATCATAAGCTAGCAATCCCACAGATTCAAAGAGAAATCATCCCTTATGGTTAATCTCCAAACTATTTGCCATTTTAGATATTGCATCAGCTCTACAATTTTGTTCATGAGGTATTCTTTCAAACGTGATATAGTCAAAAGCTTTAGCGATCTATGAAACCATGTGATGGTACTTGACTAAATTTCGGTCCTTGACTTTGTATTCCCTATTAACTTGGTTTGCTACTAACTGGGAATCAGCATAAACCTTCAGGCAAGTGGCGTTTAGATCTTTAGCCAATTCGATTCCAGCTATCAATGTTTCATATTTCACTGCATTATTTGATGCTGTGAACTGAAAGGATAAGGCATAATGCCATTCATGGCCATTGGGGTCAACGAAAAGGACACTTGCTCTTGATTTCTCTTTTCTTAATGACCCATTGGTATAAAGTTCCCATAAGTCTTTCGGCGGGCTATCAACTTTTTTATTTTTTTCTGCAAGTGAGGTACTTCTTTAATGATTCTTGATGGTTCGACAGTATGTGAGAAAAAATATTCGGTGATGAAATCTGCCAACGCCTGTGCCTTGATCGTCCTTCTAGGGCTGTAGGTTAACCCGAATTCACTTAACTCTATACTCCATCAAATCATCTTTTCAGCAGAGTTGACTTTTTATAGAATATCCTTTATGGGGCAGTTGGTGAGTACCGTGATAGGATGTGCTTGGAAATATTACCGTAGTTTTCTGGCAGCTATGATGAGTGTAGAAACCAGCTTTTCAGTCTTAGTATAATTGATCTCGCCAGCTTGCAGCGCCCTGCTGATGTAACAAACTAGTCGTTAGGTTTCTTCTTCTTCTGCTACTAAGACGGCTGCCACTGTTTCATCTGATGCAGCCAAGTATATGAATAGGCATACACCGAGTTAAGGGCAAGCTAACAATGATGGCATGCTAAGGTAGCGTTTCAAGTCTTCAAATGCTATCTGGCATTCTTCTGTCCATTTATAACTGCCCTTAGTAATTTGAAGAAAGGGAGACATTTGTCAACGAGCTTTGAAATAAAGCGGTTAAGTGCGGTGACCCTTTCTGTTAGTTGCTGTACATCTTTTATCGACTTAGAAGGCATCATGTCTAATATAGCTTTTATTTTTTCTGGGTTGGCCTCAATTCCTTTAGATGATACCATGAAGCCTAAGAATTTGTTGACGGCTACTCCAAACGTGCATTTTATCGGATTTAGTTTCATGTTGTATCTTCGTAATACTATAAAAGTTTCCCTCAAATCAACTATATGTTGTTCAATCAATGGGCTTTTTACGAGCATATCATCAATGTACTTTTCCATGGATCGTCTAATTTAATTTTTAAAAATTTTATTAACCAAACATTGATACATTGCTCCCGCATTTTTAAGCCCAAAGGGCATAACTTTATAGCAAAAAATACTGTCCTCTGTAATGAATGATGTTTTGGTTTCATCAAAACGATTTATCCTTATTTGATTATATTCGGAGAATGCATCTATGAAAGAAAGAAGTTGGTGGCCCACTGAAGAGTCGATAAGGCGATCTATTGTTGGCAAGGGAAAGTAATCTTTGGGGTAAGCTTTATTAAGAACAGTGAAGTCAACGCACATTCTCCATTTTCTAGTTGACTTTTTAACCATTACTACATTGGCTAGCCATTCAGGGTACGTTACCTTCTGTATATATTCGATGGTCAAATATTTTTCTATTTCTTCTCTGATCGCCCGAATTCACTTTGGAGTGAATCTTTTTTTTTTTCTGTTTGACTAGTTTAGCTGTGGGGTCAACATTTAGTGTATGCATGACTACTTTCGTATCTATGCCCGATATATTTATAGCTGACCAGGCAAAAATGTTTGCATGGAATTGTAAAAAGTTTATTAGATCATTTCTAGCTTTTGGTTTTAGTGAATTCCCGATGTCGTGAATAAATCAGGATCTGGTGGGTATATAGAAATTGATGATACTTTTTCTGCGGGCTTGGGTTTTGTATGGTGGAGGCCATCCTGGATGTCCAAACTTTCGAGGGTCAAATTGCTAGGGTTGGGTGGTGTTATTGTATTGACAGACAATGTGTTTTCAATCAGAGCCTCTGGGCACCCATCAGATGTGTTTTGGGCTTTCATCATCAACTCTATAGACATTAAGTTGCAGTTTCGGGCAATCGTTTGATTAACCTTTATAAATCTTACTCCAGTTGGCATAGGAAATTTTACGGTGAGACAATATATGGCTGTAATTAGTTTAGCCTTTTTCATTGCAGGTAGCCCAAGAATAACATTGTAGGCGGATGGCTACTCAACTACCAAGAATTCCACCATTACTATGGTTGTGTGTTCTTCATCGCCAAGAGTGACTGGCAAAGTGATGGAACTTTTCACTGGTATAGGTTGGTTGGTGAACCCATATATCGGTACTGAAGGATATAGGTAGTTGTCCTCGTAGCCCATCTGCAAAAAGTGTCCCATTGGAGAATTTCTACTGCACTACCATTATCTACCAAGATTCGATCAACGCAATAATTCCCTATAATGGCTGATACTATGATCGGATCGTTGCCATTATCAGTGACCAAGTCATCATCATTGTCACTGAATGTTACCCTCTAGTTATCTTGTTTTGTTTTTTTTGGGATTGTATCTATTGCCATTACAGACCGCAGGTGTGATTTTCTCTTAGATTTACTGCTCGCCCAATTCTCATTGCTTCCGATGATTACATTAATTGTTCAGATGATTAGGCATTTTCCTGTGCCTTATCCTGACGTTGATCAGCTTGTTGGGATGACTCTTCATTATCTTTTTTTCACAAATTGCTTGATTTCCCCTTTTTGAATCAATACTTCAATGGCATTCTTCAGGCTGATACATTCTTTCGTCATGTGACCAACATCGTTATGAAATTCACAATGCTTTCATGGGTTTCTGTGGCCCTTGTCCGTCCTCATAGGTGGAGGTCTTTCTACTAGGCCATCTCTCATTATGGTGTGCAGTACCTTTGTTCTACTAATATTGAGGGGTGTGTAAGACTCGTACTTGTTATATGGCAGTGCCCAATCTCTCTTCCTACTTGTCTGGATTTGATTCGTTGTAGGCTCAAATTTATTGTCTTGGCAGCCATCCAATCTACCTTTTTGGGGGAACTGCTCTTCTTGTCTCAGGTTTTATCCAAATTGATCACCCCATCAATCTCGATCAGGGCATTCGAATTTATGATTTGCAATTTCAATATCTTCTGCGTCAGCATATTTTAGCATCTTCTCATAGAGCTGATACAGCTTGACCAGCTTAGCATCCGTCAAGGCATACTTTAGGTGCTTATGACGGACCCCAGAGATGAAAGACTAGATTGCCCAGTCATCATTGAGGTCTTTGACTTCCAACGTGGTAGTATTAAAGCGCTTGACGTATTCACGGAATATTTCATCAGGGTTTTACATGACAGCCATCAAGCTAGCCACTGTTCTAGCTACTGTTCGATAACTACTAAAGTGGGCAAGGAATTGGTGAGCTAGTTGGTCAAAGTTTGTGATAGACCCTGGTTTTAGGGAATAGCACCAAGTACAGGCAGGCCCCCGCAGAGTTGTTGGAAATATCCTGCATTGGACTGTGTTGGATATATCTCGTAGGTTGTGGAATGCCTAAAAGTGATTTAGGTGATATGCTAGGTCTGCCTTGCCATCATACGTATTCGACAGAAGCTTGATCTTTTTAGGGACTGGGGTTTGGCAAACCACTGAGGACAGTGGGTTGTGTTCAATCTCCAGCCATTCCCAATCATCTTTCTTTGGTTGCTTCATATTTTTGATTTCCTAGCGAAGGACTGCCACTTGTTTGACTAACAGGGATTATTGTTCGTGGTGATCCATGTCTTCTTGCTTTTCATCCAGATCGTACTCAGGAGTGGAGTATGAACTCTCCTGGATTTTCTGATATTCTTGATTTATCTGTTGGTTTCTTGTGTTCAGGCTACGGTTCCTAGTATTAGATCTACTAGGTAACTGGTTTTGGCGACCATTTTGCATAAGCTGATTAATTTGTTGTTGTTGCTGTTGGATGATTATCTGTTGGGCCGCCAACTCCTTCTGATATTGTTGTTGAATGAGAGCTTGTGGGGTCACAATCTGGCGAGCGAATGCTTGAAATTTACTTTGTAAGTTGACCTGGGATACTGGTAGTGGTAAAGATGCTTTGAGAATGCTCGTTCCAGCAACCACGGTGTTGGAGGATGATGAGTTTCCTGGGATATGAGTATTTGGATCGGTTGTGGTAAACTTTAATTGTGGTAATAGTGATTGGGAGGTTAAGAGGTTCTGGAAATAGTTTGGCGGCTGAGGCCAAGGATTCAGTGTGAAAGGTATTTGGAAATAAGGGTGAACATATAGGAAGTTAGGTAAGATGGGTACTATGGTCACAACTGTGGAAATGAGCCTTTTAGTTATCGTGGGATTGGGTATTATAGGATCAAGTTGAGGTTCCAAGGGCACCTAACTTGTCGTCGTCATGGCTTGAGTAATAGGAGCAGAGTCGATCCCTTGGGTAGCCATGAGCTTTTTTTTGTATCTAGTAAAGAAGATTGCTATCGTTGCTAAGCCGTGAGAAGGATAGGTTTCCCACAGACAGCACCAATTATTGATGTAATAATGGAAATGCTAAGGAGGAATCCTGCAAAACAATAAAGGTGAGAGAGGCTCAGAGTTATGCTCTAAGGGGACACTCTGATGCTTAAGTCAGTAAGGGATGTTATGAATAAAGAACAAAGAGAGAACGAGAGAAATCTAAGAGCTCATACCTTATAAGTGTTGATACCACTTTTTTATATAGGCCTTGATAGGAGTTTTACCTGTTTTGAAACTCTAGGCGAGTAGAGATTGCATGAGTATCAAACTCATGGAGTTTGAAGTTATCCAACTATCCTTCAAGACTTATTCTTTATCAAAGTTAGATTTGGTGATAGAGTTGGTGAAGGGATATAACAAACTTGATGGAACAAATCCAGTTATGCATGGCTTAATGTGTTCTATTTGCATTTCCGGGTGCCTAGAGTCATCATTTTTATATTGGTGTCACTTAGACAAGGACGGTAATGGAGTATGACAGGACGTATTTATCTTATCAGCTCTCGTTTATCCTTTTATGCATATTAAAATATTAATATTATTTTTATTTTCAATAATTTTGATTTCATTTATAATCATTCAATTTTATTTTTATTAATTTTTATAATTTGATATCATAATAAAAACGTTAATATATATATATATATATATGAATACAATTTTAAAATATATATAAAATATTAGCATATATCAACTATACATTAAAAGTAAAAAATAAAATAAATATTTTAAAATACAAAATAATAATTATAAAAGACAAACATAGAGAAATAAACATTTACTAAAACTATCAATTTTATTGCATTTCATTTTTCTTATCGAGTTTTGTCATCTCTAATCAAATTGTATCAACCACTCTCAAATTGTTGAAATAGTGGCTAAAAAATAATTATGAGACAAATATTTCATCAGCAGCTTGATTTATGGAGTTTGAAAGGGTTAAGCATAAAGTTTTTTTTTCTTTTTATATTCTTTTACGTGCAAAAGAGTATTTTTTTTCAATAAATGGTCTATTTTAGTGAGTGAATGAGCACCTCCTTCATAATTTAGGATGGATTTAATGGTTTATTATTTACTCGTTATTCCATTTCAATTTTCAATGTTATATATATTTGTTAGCGTCGAGCTACTAAAGTCCGAAATGTCAGATGTTACTTGATCGAGTCAAGGTTGAACCTCTGACCTTAAGATGTTTATTGCCTGCAACCAGTGTACTCGGCAGTATTTGTAACACGTCTCCCAGGCCTCTTCGAGCACGTTGCGATTGTTAGCACTTACAAGTACAACACGACGAACCGAAAGTGATGAAATTCTCTCTCAGGTGACTAGAGGAATAGAGATGAGTAGAGGAAAGAAAAATTTTTTGTGTATTTTTCCTTCTCTAGTTTATACCTATTTATAGGTGTTAAAACATAATCTAATAAGATTTAAAAGGATAAAATCATTTTTAAATTTTTAAATTTAAATTTTAAATATAGATTCTAAAAATCTGGATAATATCAAATTTAAAATTTAAATTACAGATGACAATTTGAAATTCAAACAGAATATCTTATCCAAACTAGATTATCTTCCTCTTCAAGTGGGTATTATGAGAACAATTTCTCATTCATCTTGGATATCAATCGTGCATTGTATTTATACACCGTGTATATACATAATTATCTTTATTGATATCCAACAATCCCCCACATGAATGGAAATTGTCCAAATAAGATGAAAAAATGACTCGGAATATAGAGAGAATAACTTAAAGAGTTATTGCATCAGGATAGGTAGCTTTTGGCTTTGAACCTTCCATAGCGACCACTATCGGATTTACTCGGCCAACTAGTGAACTTGATGTCTTGAATTATTTAGCCTTTATTTTAAACCAAGGCAATAGGTGTTACACAATCCCTCTTCAAACACCCCTGGTTCTCACGATTATGTTCATTTTGGCCCTGAACATGTCCTGGTTTTAGAGAGTGCTCTAGAGAATTTAGCCTTATCAATTCTCATAGAAATGGTCACGTTTCACACTCACATAGGTGATTTCTTATCAAGAGTATCTTGCAATACCCTACTTGATTTTATCAGGCTATAAGAATCATTAAAATCATAGCTTAACCTAACACCTTTACAGGCAGCACTGATTCACCGTAGGAATGGGTAAGAGTGTTTAACTCTTTCAATGCTCTCACTAAGTTAACATAATTCGGTTGTCCTTTTGAATCTAGATCTTGGGATCTCCAGTCAATAAGGTAGGGTTGCCATTATGTAACTTTTAATTTATGAACTTAAGTCCCATTCCCCTTGATGATTTACAAACTTGCTCTTTCGTTAAACCTTTTGTAAGTGGCTCCATGATATTATCCTTTGATTTCATGTAATAAATAGAGATAATCCCGTTTGAGAGCAATTATCTAACGGTATTGTGTCTTTGATGGATATGTCTGTGCCCTACCAATTGCAGATTGGCTATCGCAATGTATACATATTGCTGGCACAGGTTTCGGCCAACATGGAATATCTTCTAAAAAATTTTGAAGCCACTCTGCTTCTTTTCCAGCTTTATCTAAAGCAATAAAGTTATATTCCATCGTGGATCTGGCTATACACATTTGTTTAGAAGATTTCCAAGACAATGTAACTCCTTCAATAGTACAGACAAATCTGTTAGTGGATTTTGAGTCTTTAGTATCTAATATCCAATTTGCATCACTGTATCCTTCTAGTACAATGGGATATCTCGTATAGTGCAGTCCATAACTTGAGGTGTATCTCAAATATCCGAATACTCTCACGATCGCTTTTCAGTGATCTTGTCTCGGATTACTTGTAAATCTACTCAGTTTGCTTACTAAATAGGCTATGTCCAGTCTTGTACAGTTCATCAAATACATTAAGCTACCAATTATGCACGAATACTCAACCTGAGATATTGCATCACCAGTATTCTTCCTTAGATGTAAATTTACATTTACAGGTGTTTTAGCAATATTGGTATCATTCTTATTAAACATCTCAAGGATCTTGTTCACATAATGATCTTGAGTTAATACCAAGCCATCTTGTGATTTAGAAATTTTAATTCCTAAA
>JBBYHK010506193.1:0-13826 GCA_038382065.1 Adansonia grandidieri | reverse complement strand
TTTACCAGTTTTAGAGATTTCTATTATTTCTATGGCCTTTCGTAAGGATATAGAAATTTTCAAAACTTTTTGTATTTATTTGTTCTTTCATAGAATACGAAATGTAATTTTCAAAATTTTAAGGGCTTGATTGCAAATTTTGCAGTTTAAGTTAAACTTAGGTTTTAGCTTTTCCATTTAGACTAAATTTATCTACTTTTCATCATTTAAGGTCATTTTAAGGTCTATTAGGGTTATCGGGATACTTTCACGTCGAAGGTATACCCTAGAGGCATTTTCATAATTTTTCCCATCGGGATGCTTTTATGCCAAATGTGAATGTTTAGGATTCATTTAGCCTTCTAAGGTCGTTTTTGTGTCCATTAGGGATACCGGGATAGTTTCATATCAAAGGTATACCCAGGAGCATTTTCTTAATTTTTCTCATCGGGATGCTTTTATGCCAAAGGTGAATGTTTAGTATTCATTTAGCCTTCTAAGGTCATTCTAATGTCCATTAGGGGAACGAGAATACTTTCATGTCGAAGGTATACCTAGGGGTATTTTCATAATTTTCTCCATCGAGATGCTTTTATGCCAATGGTGAATGTTTAGGATTCATTTAGCATTTTAAGGTCATTTTTGTGTCTATTAGAGGTATCGGGATACTTTCACGTCGAAGGTGTACCCTAGAAGCATTTTGATAATTTTGCTAGAATCAAGTCCTATGTGATTACAAGGATATTTTCATGTCTAAGGAATACATTAGGAATAGGTTCGTCATTTTAGATTGTTATTGAGTTTTAGGAAGTTATATAAATATTTTCAATAAAATATAAACTTTTCTTTTTAGAAAATTAAGGCAATGTCGCCAAATCAAAATAATACTTAAAATTTCTCCCAAAATATAAGAGAGGTTCTATAGAATATTTTAATACCGAGATATCTATTTCAAAATGGAAATCAGGATTTTATAAATTTTGAAAAAATAATAATAAAACCTTTTGCATTCTTCTGGCCCTCCATTAGGGTGCAAAAGATATTTTTAATTTTAAAACCTTTTGTGTTCCTCTGATTTTTCATCGGGATACAAAAAAGAATGATAAAAAGTTTTCGCGTTCCACTGGTTTTTCGATGGAGCACGTGAGATATTTTAACTTCCAAAATTCTGAAAACCCGATTTTCTTAGCATGAAATAATAAATTTGTTTTAAAAATTATTATTTTGGGAATCTATAATTAAAAGCCATATGTTGAAACCAAATAAAAATTAAGTTTCAAGTTTACACGTAATTAATAAGGTACCGATTTTTGAGTATTACGAGAAGGTCGGTCCTTACTTGTGATTGTAACCGACCCCCGGACCCTTTTATACGATCTTTGGTATGATCGCGGGCCTTGGAGTTTGTATTCTAGCATTTTGTAACCATTAAAATACAAACTTTGGTAGGTGACCAATCTCACCTAGCCCAAATAGATTTTGGTGACTCCAAATAAATAGTCATTTCATAATGACTATTTAAGGTTAAGTCGAGTGAGTGATTCATCTCGACCACCCGGTGCCTAAAATAAGAAAATGACGATAATGATATGGCCTATAGAAATAAGAGGATATAAAATAGTGATAAATTTAACAAATATAGGAGTGAAGGCCATTTACGTCGGGCTTGGTTAGGATTCGTATTTGGGCCACATTGCGAAAGGATGCATGGTGAAAAAAGAAAGTAAAAAAGGAACAAGTTAGCAACCAATACGAAATAATAGGCAAAAGATAAAGAAATGAAAAATAATAGAAAAAGTGTATCACAAAATTTGCCCTGAGAATAGGTAGTATGATGCCTAGGGCAGACATGATGAATATAAATGTTGAGGCATTAAACAATAGCATATCAGCTTGTCCATATTAAAATTGCCTCTTCACGAAGCAACATGATACCTTGTGAGGACTAAGACTGATCACTTAAACAATGATGTTCGTTCATCACCATTTATGTTAAGTACATGCTAAGACATCATTCGGGCAGCACGATGGCCTATTTCTATCAGATATAACTATTTCAAGATGGCATTGCAGGTAATGGCAATTGACTTGTCTTTACCCACCTAATAAAGAGGACTTGCAGCATATCCTGAAGGAATGATCATAAAAATGACAAACGTGGGTGACAACATTCACTCATCATCGTCCGCATAACTATGGTATATAGGACTAAAGGTAAGAAATGTCTACTCTTTGGGTTATTCTAGCCGTATCTGATACGGTTTGACATGGTTTGGCTCATAAGGCACACCATATGAGTTTAAGTCAATGCCTATTTCAATATTCAAATCACTCCTTCGTTTGGTAAGAATAGTTAAGGCACCCTATCCTAGGCCTATCACATGTTTAGTGAAACAGGTTCGATTTAGTGGATGTATTTCCCTATGCAAATATGAAAAAGTACTGACAAAAGACATAGGTAGTTTACATCCTGAAAGGTTTTACCATGCCTATGAGGAGGGTTACTCATGAAAGTGGATGACTCACTTCTCCTAGGAATTAGGATACCAACCACACCATGGTGTTTGGTAGGAATCTAGTGCAAATGTAAGTGCACAGTGTATGTTGGGGAAACAATCAAACCTTTTTGTTTCATTCCCATATTTCCATATTTATTCAAATTAATATTTATTTGGGTATGAATAATCCGTAACAATCACAAGACTTAAACATAAACAATAGAGATTAATAGGCAAAAATAAAAAGGCATTATATCTAAATAATGATGAAGACTGAAGAACTAAGAACCAAGTGAGCAATAGTGGAGTCAACAAACTCTCTAGGTTTGGTCCCTAGTGGAGTCACCAAGCTATAGCCACGTGCCCCGCCTTTAAAACTTCCAACGATCTGAAGGACATAGTGCGCTCGACTTAAAAATGAATGATGGTTGGTCGTGGTCAAGCCTTTGAGTTATCCCTTGATCAGGATTTGGATTAGGCATAACAATATGAACGGGAGAGAGATCGTCGAATGAATGGCTCATCTAACTAGTCTTGGATAGCCACCATGAAATGGCTGTAAACTTAGAGTCACCACGATCATTTCGGGCTAGGTAGGATCAGATGCCTACTAAAAATAGTATTTTGAGTTACAAAACTCCAAATATCGGTTTCAAGGTCTACAAAGTCCAGAGATTTATTGGTTAGGTTTGTGAGTTGGTTATGCACGGGGAAGGATTAACATCCCCATGACGCCCGAAATCAGTACCAACTAACTATATTTCACTTTTGTCTCAATTAAATCGGTTCCATTTAGCCTTTATTTAGATATAATTTCCTTTAATGCATGAACTTTTGTAAACATAGATCCATTTTTTCTTTTTCTTTTTCTTTTTTTAAATTACCTCATCTATATGCCTCGTAGATGTGAGGAACATAGGGAGTTTTTATGAATATAAAGTTCGGATTGAGTTTTGAAAATTTTGATATTCTGCATTAGGCACTAGAGAGATACAAACACGAAACATCACCTTGTAAATTTTATTGGAAAAATGAATTTTAAATATGAATGCATGATAATTACTACAAAAGAAAACGAGTTAGTGAGGCCAAAAAAGCAAAATATATTAATATCATAAACAAGCAATCACAAACAAAAGAACGTAAAAAGAAGGGGCGATCGAAATATATCTCATAATTATTTTTGGTTATTGAAGAATAACCAAGATGTCAATTTTAGAGATCGATCTGGATTTAATGGTAACTTGAAGAATGAAGATGGTTTTTATCAAAGCAGACTGAGGCATCCAAAAGAGAGAAAATTTTGGGTGTTTTTGAGGTAAAGCGAGGTTGGAGTATCCCCTCGGAGAGGTGGGGTTGGAATATCCCTAAAGATAGAGTTAGAAAAATATTTAGGAACAAAGAAAAAATTTGTATCTCTTTTTTTAAGAAAACGAGGTTGGAGTATCCCTCAGAGTAGTGGGTTGGAGTATCCCCAAAGTTAGTAAAACATTTAGGAACAAGGAGTAAATTTAATTTTTTAATTAAAAATGGGGTTAGAGTATCCCCTTTGAGTAATGGAGTTAGAGTATCTCCATTAGCAAAAATTTTAACGTGAAATCCTATTTTTGTATTTTAATCTTGATCTGAGTCAAAAGGGGCTGATGTTGTGGGGGACCAATTGAACGCATTTTAAGATATTCAAACATCTCGATAAAAGGAGATTCGAAAACTAAGATAAAAATAGGAGACAACATTGTGTCACCTCCTTTTCCGAATTTATTTCAGGCTCATTTGAAGGCTTTAGGTGGTGAATAAATGTATCATTAGAAAGATAACTGGATAAGGTTTAATGTAAAAATATTCCAAAAATTCTAGATGATCACTTTCTAAGCAGAATTAATTTTTGAAGGTAACTCTATATTGACACTGGCAGCGCATGTAAGGGAAAAGACATGCCAAACTTTGAAAAAATCAGTTTAGGCTCATCCGAGGTTGTTAAATTGTCAAAAACACCTTTTTGAAAAGGGAATTTCATAAACTTTTATGAAAAATACTTAAAAATTTCTTCAAAATTATTTGATAGGCCAAAATGGTCCAAACAGAATGTTGCACATTGGTTTTAGGGGTTTTATCCAATAAAGGTTCAAAAAATCATAACTCCCTTATTCGAGATGATTCGTGGGTAAATGAGACACCGTTAGAAAGGTACTTTGATGTCTTTTAAGGGAAAAATATTAGAAAAATTAAAAGAAATATCTTGTGGTTCGAAAATGATCTTCCAAATTCAAATTAAGTACTGCCAAACTCGGGTCTAGGACATTCAAACATCCATGACAAAAAGTAACATGGGCTTCACAAGTTCATTCCACAATCACAAACTAGTTTGGGACGATGGAACAACCTATTGACCATGTTACTAAAGGGAACATGAGAATCAAGATTAAGGTTTAATACTAAAAAGATTTCTCTTTTTGAAAAATGAACTTATTTCTCCATGAATTTAGAGCTAAAATGTTGATTTACCCTTATGATTGGGAGATCAATTAGATGACAGCATTAAGTCCTTGCTACTCTTCTTCTACTAGAGATAGCATGAACCGAACTTGGGGATGTTTCTAAAAATTAGGTTCTAAGTAACAAGCAAGCATTTTGTTGGAGATATCATGAACAAAATACAGACTTGCTTAGGTGACACAAATGCAAGAAGATGACAAATAGGGTGCACAGAGACGATATGAACATGTTTGAATAAGGGAATGGATGCTGAAGTTGTCAAGACAGCATTTTAATTTTATGACACTCCTTAAAACACAAAAAAATGTTTGAAAATACCTAAGACATGTTAAGGTGACCATTTAAATATGAAATGGATATGTGAATATGGAAAGAACATGGCAAAAGATGCATGAACAGAGGCTGTGTAATGATGAAAATGAAGTATGATGAGTTTATATATCCCACAACTTCAAGGTATCAAGAGGTCATCAAAATCCTAAGACTACCACAACCAAGGCAATAATGATGCATAAGAGCCTTAAGAGGGTCATGGCAGCATGTAGGGCTCACTAAAATGAAATGGATGATCAAAATAGAAAATATATGGAACAAGGTAAAAAATATACTAGCAAAAGCTTGAACCTTCCTCTTTTTTAAAAGCAATGAGTTTAAGCTTACTTTCTTCCCTCTTTTTGCTATTATTTAGCAAGAAAAGAGTGAAAGGAAGAAGCTTTCTAGTAATATGGTTGCTGGTAGGGTGTTTTAAGGATGAAAGTATGTGAAAGGTTAAGTTTTTTAAGATTTTCTGGTGGTGGTTTTAGAGAGCTACGGGGAATAGAGGTTGGTTAAAGGTGATAGGCAATGGAATAGTGTTTTTAGTGAGTTTTTGGGGTTAAAGTTGCTAGAGGTTTATCAGGATAGAGGATGAGTTTTCTAAGATTGCTGGAGAGCTTTTTTTTAATCGCTGAGATTTTTTTTGAGATACTAGGAGAGTTTTTTATTCAATGCTCAGCCATTGCTTTTAGAAGATAATGCAAGGGCATTTTTTATTTTTCCTTTTTGCACCAAAGGACATATCCAGTTACCATGCTCAGCTAAGTTTCTTTTTATTGGTTTTGCCATGCTAAGCAAGAAGGTAGAAAAGTTATGACTGCCTGCTATTGGAGATATGCCTGCCATATCCTCTTTCACCTATATATCTTATAAAGCGACCTTTGTCATTGATTGTTTGGGCTCCAAAAATTTGTTTGAATCTATTAATGAGCCCATAGTTGAGGTTTGCAATGATTTATGATAGTTCCTTGGTGCAAAAAAATGTTAAAATATGTTTTTTGAAGGCTAAAAAACAGCTCAAACTAGGCAAAAATACCTTAGTGTATCAATACAAAACATGTTGTATCAATGCACAAGGTACTTTTTACTCTTGAGTATCGATACAATGAGCTGTGGATCGATACTAAGAGCAAAAAATGCTTCTAGTCTCGAGACTTAGAAACCTGTATCGATACTCCATGGATTTTTATTGATACTCATGCTTGTGTATTGATACATTTTGCAAAAAATCACAACTTTGGCTATTACCAAGGTCTGTATTGATACAAACATGCTAGGTATCGATACCACATCTCGGCTATTGATACTTAAGCCTCTTGTATCGATACTATATGTGAACAAATTTTGATGATGTAAAGCCTTGTATCGATACTCATGCACTAATATAACTTACACGTGCCCGTGGCTTCCCAAGTTACCTCAACTCGGCCACAAACAATGGAAAATTGATTCGTGCATTCATTTGAATAACCCTGGTGACACCATGAATAGTGGCCTTTGATGCCTCATTTTTATATTTTTCTTTAATGTAGTCTATAGGCATTTCAAACCTTCCCAAAAAATTTTTCCCTTAGTGTTGTATCGCCTAATAGTGTCTAATGACATGGCATAGGACAGTCGTCCACTAGTTTTTATTTCTATTTTCTAATTCTATCATCTTTTACCTAACTCCTAGGATGCCAGAAACTAGCCCGGACAAAACAAAGTGTCTACAACCAGAATTTGGAGTAGATACCAATTTCTTAATAGAATATTAGTCTTTCTTATCAAAATATCAAGGCATCTTATGTCCATTCCTGATCAATTTATTAATCATCATTAAACAAATTAACAAGGAATTACACAACATAAGAATAAGCTAAAGAAAAGAGTTCATTACAACAATTGAAAATACTTAACAATTTACAAATAAAAGTACTCAACAATTCATAAAAAGAGGTTAGTGAATGCTTCATCAAACAAAAGAATTCAATAGGTAAGCCTTTGAGCTAGTAGGATCCCACATTTTTAGAAAATGAACATGGTTTAAATCTTCAGGATACCATCTAATAAACCACTCTATTTAGACATAGTACATTTTTTAGAACTCTTTCAGACTATGTCGCATCTTTCTTTGGCTGTAGACGTCATCACAAACAAGAGTGAATAATTCCTTACAGTCGTATGAACCCAATACTTTGGCATTTAGCATGGATATTGCAAATTCAATAACTTTGGCATTTGCCCCTTGCAAAAATGCAAAAACATTTACATTTGTCTCTGCTCCATCTCTTCAAGCATAATACTTTTTCACCTTATTAGAATTTATTAGACCTTGCAACTCATTCCCATCTATCTCAATCAATATCAATGCTTCTCTAGAAAAAGTTTTTTTCACCATATAAGGCCCTTCCTAATTTAGAGTCCACTTACCTCGAGTATCTTAGGATGTTTAAAGATTTCTGTGTGTCCCTATATTTTTTTCTCCTTGACAACATCTTGGTAATCTCATGAATGACATCAAAAGAACTTTTGTTTTGCTCTAGATTGCCGTTTTTGGGTTTTCACCTTAAAGCTTAATTCTTTCCTTTTTTTTTTTTTCATTTTTCTTCACTTCATTATGTTTCAAAATTTGTCCAAAAGATGATTTCCTAAGAATAAGCTTATCGGCTCAAATAGACATACCTAACTGAAATGGACTTTTCTAGGTACATAATGTAGGCCATGTTTTGGGGTTTAGAAGAAAGAATATAAACCCAAATCAAGTGTTTAAAGGTGAAAAGATTGAGGATCATTTCTTCTTATGAAAGCTTTCATCCCTTTTATTTTTTTCATACCACATTTTTTTTGTTTCCTCATCTATTTTTGTTTTTTTTTTTTTTATTTTGCTCTTTTTGAGCTTTTGCTTTTACTTTTCATCTAATTTTTTCTCTGTCTTTTTTTTTTATTTTTTCTAGGAAACCCTAGATTTCAAAAACTTGGTCCACTTTGACTTTGCCCTAACTTGTTGGGCTTTTTCT
The DNA here is from genome assembly GCA_038382065.1 of Adansonia grandidieri. Classification (NCBI taxonomy): domain Eukaryota; kingdom Viridiplantae; phylum Streptophyta; class Magnoliopsida; order Malvales; family Malvaceae; genus Adansonia; species Adansonia grandidieri. The sequence continues at coordinate 5,539 of JBBYHK010506193.1, read as the reverse complement.
AGAACTGTAGAATGAGATGTCCGCCTTTACATTTTCCAAAGAGATTTTTTTCTCATGCCCCTTGTGTGAAAAGTGGTCTTTAATCAAGTTGCATACAAAGAAATAATTCATTTTGCTCAAAAAGGATAAACAAAGGAAATAATTTAACATTTAAGAAGGGATAGTGAAAGATGGCTATATGTCATTTCAAGCACGACTACATGAATAAAGAAGTCATTTTTTAACAAAAAGTTTTCAAACAATCCTAATTATCCTAGTCATATGACATTACATTCAGTTCCCAATCATTCTTTTCTCTTTTTTTTTTTCATCATTCATCATTTTTTCACCTCAAAGTTCATTCTTTAATTCTCATTAGCTTTTGTTGTACTAGTTTACAACTTGATTTCAACGGAAGCTTATACATTACTACGTTTGTATCTAATCCCAGCATATCCTGGTATGACCAAGTGCATCTTTAAATTCCTTCATTAAAAAAGAGATCTTTAAAAAATTGTGAGTCATTATTAAAACATTACAAAGTTGATGATTTCCACCAAGAATTTGATTGCCAGGTCATGCTAATTCCATATGAATCAATACTGAGAGGCATGTGCCTCTAGGTGTTTAGAATTTTCATCCGATCACTCTACCTTAGAAGGCTTCATTCTTGCCAATTCAAAAGCAGGCAAGACTATATATACTATAATACAGTTTCCATCTCCATGTGTATTGCATGTTTACTTCAATCCAACCAAGTCAGTTGCCTTTCCTGCCACTAAAGGAACCTGTGCTAATGTAAGCTTTCAAATGCACTAAAAAATTGGTATCCGATTGAAACATAGAAACCATAGATTCACATTGCCTACTTACTGAAAGCATAAGTGGAATGGCTTAACATTTATCTTCTCCTCCCTTTAAAGCTTTGGTTAAATGATTCCATACCTCACTTGTTATCCTAACCTAGACTTGAAACCAAGATTGTGACTGGCTGAGATAAGTAACAATATTGGGCCAAACCCTTCCATTCACTTTTAAAGGGATATAATTCATTTAGCTTTAACCAAACCTAATGTTTACTACTGATTCTTTACAAGGGCTAGGCCCACTGTGAAATATAGTGGTATGTGAGTCAGAGTTTTAAGTAGATTGCAAGATAGTTGGGGAGGATAATACAAACTTTTTTCAAAGCTAGAATGTTTCAAACAAGGTGCAGGCCAATTGACCAATGCTTAGGGGATCTTCTGTATTTGCTGGGGAGAGAAGGCATAGGACTCTTTCCTAGAATGTAACCTCTCAGAGAAACTCTGTCATTAAATTGAGACCATTTAGCTTGGTAGTGAAGCGTGAGTCATCACTTCTACACTGGTTGTAAGAACAAGCTTTCTCTCACACTCACTCACATAAGCACATAAGATAGAAAGAAGGCTATGATAAACACTACTTTCATTATGACTCTTTCTTTATTGGATCACATAGTAATAGTAGCTCCCATTTCTATTCTATATAAGAAAATATCTCTGTGTGCTAAAATCAACTTTCATTTCTCACATCTTCAAACTTTCATTCCCAAATGAGTTTTAGCTTATAGGCGAGGAGGATCGCAATAGGCTCGACTGAAGGGAGCACTTGAGTTTTTTACTTTATTTTATTTGCTATGTACAACCTTTAGCACCTTCAGTGGGTGCATACTAAGTTCCACCTAAGCAAAAAGCTTCTTTTGATAAGATCAAATATAATGTCATGGCTCATCTGAAGAAAAAACCCCCATTGTTAAGCGTGTATAATGCATTGTGTCTATTTGAAGATCTTAGAAAGGTGTTGATTACAACTCTTTCTTTCTTAAGGAAACTCATGCAGAGGTTGCTAAAATCAACACATCAATGACTTAATGCTATTTTATATAATTATCAAAATGAAGACTTATTGCTAGGGATTCAATTGCACAATCAGTACTTATTGATTGCAGGAAGTCTTGAAGACATACCAATATTTAGAATCATGTTAGACCGCGCGTTTGTGATAAACATCATCCCTTTAAAGATGTTGCTAAAGTTGGGATATACTATCAATGATCTCAGTCCAACCAATGCAAGATACAAAGAAACATCAACTAGTAAAGCAAGCCCAACTACATTTTTACTATAAAATGTTGACAAAGGGGATGGAAAAACTTACGAAGTTAGCTTTGCCAAGAATGTTACAAGTTAGCATTGATGGAATACAATTAACCAACTGTGGATAACTAAAAGTGTGTAGGTAGGTAGGCCTTAGAGTGAGGTAGATTGCTTTTGTAACTTCTTACTAGTCGACTAAAAAAAAAGTGGAAAAATTTTCCCAATAGGAATGCCTTCACTCTCACTAACAAGATATTCAAATCCAAGTTGAATTGAATAAGATAGTCACACATAGTTAGCAAGAGCACAACTAGAGTAGGCTTTCCCTTATGGAACTTTAATTTTTAAGTTTGAAGGTCAATAGGTTCATAGGAAGAGCCTTATGTCATAAGCCCTTGCCCAGTAGATAAGAAAAAATGTTCCCTTCAGGGAGGAGGAATAGGCTAAGATTAGATTGAGAGCTTCAATAGCAAAGAAGAGGCCCTTTACATACCTACAACCCTCCCTGGTATTGAAAATAATTATCATCCCATTCTTTGTTAAAAAAAGAATCATATGTGCAGCCTCTTCCCTTTAGCTTCAACCATACTGACAATCTATCTGGCCCAATCTATGACATGCTTGTATTATTCCAAGAAAGCCTGGGCTAGATTCGACCATGTTTGAATCTTGGCCTTGTCCAAACCCACATACCATTAAGCAATAGCATTGGTCAAGCTATCTTGGAAGTAATAGATTAATAGTTTCTTATTACTTTAGTGCCCTGCCATCTTACGACAATAGATCCTAATGTGAGCAAAAGGACATTCGGTACCATTAAACTTTTCAAAATCTAACATCTTGAACTTTGAAGAAATAAATAACCCAGACATCAAGCCTAATTCTTTAGCATCCACCATTCCAAATTTATCTATTCATTTATAGCTTTTAGTCTTTTCTCTATGAATTGCAATTGCACTTGTTCCATTTTTAGCATGCGTAAAGGCTTTCATCATAAACCTTTTAAGTTGATAGACTTATTTAGATCAAGAACTAATGGGTTTATCAGAGTTGATGTCAAATTCAACCCCTTATCAATAATCACTCGTGGCATTATAATTTCAGGATGCCCATGCACCATAAGAGTGATTCCCATAGAAGGTAGGCTTAAGATACTTGAACCAGAGGCGCAATAATGTTTATTTGTACACTATTCACAGACTTAGTAGATTTCCCTTTAGGATCAGCACCTTCGATCTATAAACCTAAGCCGTCAACTTATTCCTTCCCTTTGGCAACTAACATCATTAACTACATGGTCTTGGCCAACTATAACCTAAGTTCTTCTTGACCCTTCGTTATTGTTAACCTTGATTTCGGTTTTGATATAACAAACAACATAAGTTAAATTAATATTTAACTTGGTATTTGTGTTTAAATTGAAAAGCATCTTTAAAAATACTAAGTTTGTAATTTGTCAAAAATTATATACTTAGAGCAATTCTTAAGGTGTGTTTGAGCCAACAAAAATCATTTCACAAATAGTTTTGAAGGTTAGTATTGATACAAAGAACAAGTGTATCGATACCATGCATAAAACCCCTTAAATGTATCGATACAAGTGTGTATGTATCAATATAGGCTGCTTAGTATCTATACTCACTCCATGAGTATCGACACAAGGCTTGGCAGTAGCCAAGGTTTGTATGAAACCCTTAAATGTATCGATACAAGTGTGTATGTATCGATACAAGCTGCTTAGTATTGATACTCACTCCATAAGTATCGATACAAAGTTTAGCAGTAGCCTAGGTTTGGCTGAAACCCTCATATGTATCGATACAAAGGTATCTGTATCGATACAGCTTGCTTAGTATCGATACTCAGACCCTAGTATAGATACAACAAGTTGTAACGGTCACTTTTTTGAATTGTGTATCAATACTATTAGTATTGTATCGATACTATAGCGTAGGATTGAATGGAAATAAGCATTTATGAAGGCTATAATGGCTCTCCAACCACCACATTAAATGCCCAACATCTATGAATTAATTTCCAGCTATAAATAGAGGTTCCAAACAGCTGAAGAAATAGAGATACAAATTTCATTGAATCATTGAACAACAAAAGCTCAAAATCATCAAACTTATTATTTTCCACTTATATCAATTCATACTCTTTAAGTCTATTTGTATCTCATTCTTTTTGTACTTAAGTTCCAGCAAACATCTACCTACTAGAGGTTCAATTTGTTTGCAAAATACTTCTTTTATTTCACAAAAGGGGTTATGTGAAAGTGAGTGAAAATATTTAAGAGTTTGGGGTATAATTCTTAAAGTAATTGAAAGGTTCTATCTAAGCCTTAAAAGATAGTTGTGTAAGGTTAACCTTAGCCTTAAAGATAACAATTTCCTTAGTGAATTATGGGAATCACCTTGGTAAGAAAGTACCAAGAAGAGAGGATGTAGGTGTCGAATTAAAGGATCGAACCTCTATACATCCATTGTTTGTTTTTTTCTTCCTTATCTTATTTTTAAATTTTTAAATTTATAAAGTTTTTATAGAACCAATTCACCCCCTTCTTGGTTCAATCTCTCCTTTGAAGCTAACAATTATCCTTTCCTATGCTTACTTCATCTTCTCGATCCTAGGTGTTGAACCATTCTCCATATTTTTAAGATGAGAGTGGGTATTGTATCTTCTCTGAATAGATATCTGCACAGTTTTCCCGGTTTTGATATTTTATTCATTTAAAGAATGACACCAGATTTAGAACCTAAGTCATGATCATTATGCATGCTATGACATGAATGCACATGCACATATATTACAAAAAGAATAGGTTAGTATGAATGCTATGACATGAATGTTATGCAAGCATGTCAAAGGCATTAGTTAAGACAACAGCTCCAATAAAAAATAGCCATGAATATCCAAATCAGTAATTGCATCAAGAAAACTAAATTTTCATATCAGTTCAAGAAAACCATTTGAATTAAATCCTTTGTAAAAAAATAAAACTATTTCTAGTTCTGTCCATCGATCGAGGCAATGCTCTATTTCTACTTTTATTCCTTGATAAGAACATGGGGTACCAATAAAGATCTGGTTCCACCTTGACATTATTATAGACCTGTAACTGGGTAAAAGCACAATCATTCTTTTTTTGGCTGACTAATAAGCTAGCCAAAAGCTTAACAACTCATTCTACACTTTTTTAAGCTCTACTTCTACACAAGTCTACTTTTTTGTTTAGTTATGACACCTTGGATTCCCACTCTTCAGATGACTTACTGACCTTAGCACTTCTCAAAGCAAGCCTAAGTCATTTGTTGTCCTCATGCAGTTCCTTTAGAGCTTGGTTGGCATCATCATTTTTCTTACGTATCTCTTTCAGTTGCCACCATATATAGCTCGATCATACTTTAATTACCCATTGTTAGTTTCTAATCAAGCTATCT
>JBBYHK010506192.1:0-64106 GCA_038382065.1 Adansonia grandidieri | reverse complement strand
GGATTCATGTTGTCGTCAAATATTTTCAGATTCAAATAGTTTTGAATTTGACTCATTTTAAATAATATTTTGAATTTAGATCACTATGAATGCACAAATTGTCTTGGTTTTGAATTATTTTGGTATTAATCATATCAAATTTCGTTGTTCCAAGTTCTATTAGTCTTGGCTTAATCATAATTTTAAGCTTTTTAATTTTAAAGTTCTAAACACGATTAATCTCAAATTCAAATCATAGCAAGTTCGTATTATTTTTGACTAAGATTGCTTTAGGTTCATAATATTTGGAATTTTATTTTTTTTAATTCTAATCATTCGAATTTGATCATTGTCTTTTTTCAACAAATCTAGAATACAATTTTAGACGATTTTTCAAATTTAATCATATTTTACCACCTCGTTGAAACCTCAACTGCAAGATCCCAATTAATGGTTCTATGTTTTCCTAGTCATTCATGAAATTCAATCGGACAAAAAAGGCAACTAAGCATGTGAATAGCACCTTAAACTTTTTTAATGCAAAGCTTTGATTTTAATTGCCTTTTTTTGTAGAAAAAGCTCTTTTCTTTGTTTCGCTGACGCGGCTGCTAGGAAATGCAAAAGGTTTAATGATGTTTCAGTTGAAGGGGGTTCTGATCAGGAAAAAAAAGTTTGTCTGTGGCACTGTGAATAATGGGAGACAATTGGTGATATGATTTTTATTGATTGTTGAATGGTTGCCGTTGAAAGTTTCTCTTTGGTGCGGATATATGCTTTGAGGATATTCCTCGGTTATCTCATGAGTCTTTCAATGTTTATACAGTACTAGGCACAACCTAGGGTGAGTAGGGGTTCAAAATTGTTCATCGCAATTGAAATTTGATTTGTATTGGAATTGAAACAAGGAAGAATTAATAATGAGATGAGCGCAAAAGATGTTAAAAGGTTAATTAATAATTTGGATTGGACCACAGCTAAATTATTATTCCATTATTGGCTTGATAGTTATCTATTAGACCTATTAAAGAATGTGCCTTATGTTAAATTTGATAGTTAATTTTATATTTAAAAAAGTTTAAATAAAAATATTTAGGTTTGAATTTTGATTAAAAAAAAGTCAGATTCATTAAAAAAGAAGAACAAAGCTTGGGCATGATTTTTTTGTCTAGACTTGGCCCGACTTATTTCATTTTTTAATGATCAATTCCGTTCTAATAAAAATCTATCTTTTTATATATAAATTTAAATAATTTATACAAACTTAGATAATGCTTTTATATAGCCAAATCTTTTACCTATATTTTACCTATAAAAATCTATATTTTACCTACATTTTTTAATTTATACAAACTTAAACAAAATCTTTTACCTATATTTTAAATCAAATTTATTAATACAAGACTTAAACACAATCTAACTTGAGTGATAACAAGTCTATTTTTTATGGTAAAAATCTATTTTTTTTTTTCTGATTAATGAAGTCAGAGTCTCGAAGTAATCCGTGGTGAAACCTTGAGCACAATCCAATCGGACGGTATTCGAACACGTTATCTTTTCCGGATTTATCAGTCAAATCCGACTTGCGAGTTTGGATTGGGTTTTATTAGAACACTTTTTTTTTATCATTTGAGCTTTAATTAAATTGGGCCAACATGTGTACATTTAATTGGAATGGGCTCAAGTCATGTGGTTTGGGTACAATGGAAATTGGGTTTGACTAAAGAAGACATGGGACGAGTGCCGTGGTCAACATGGCTGCCAGCTTCCGCTGCCCTAAATTCCTACCTAAATCGTAGAATCACTTGTAACTTTCATTTTTCACCCTTTTTTTTTTTTTAAACCAATTTCATCGTAACTCAATTCAATCAAATAAACCAAAATCCCAAGGCTCCACTGTTCAAAATTTCAGCAGTTGACTTACAGTTTTTACGAAGAATAGTCCAAGAAAATCATTTAACCCCCCACAAAAGCTACCCTAAAGTCAATGAACGAGCTGACCTTTTGGTAGGGATGGAGTCTTTCCCACCCTCCATAGAAGGGAGGCTCGGCAACATCCCCAACGAACCCCTAACTAACCCAAACCCTCCCTATTCACATCACAGCTACCCTACCAGTAGACTGCCATCACTCTGCACAAATACAAGCTAGCTACTACTTACAACTACGGTACAAAATTCAGCACCACCCCAGGCACTTAATCTCTACACCCAAAACCCCCCAGAGCAAACAACCATCAACACACAGACACACACAACTGAGCCTTCTGTCAATTGAAAGAGAGGGGGAAAAAAAACCAAAAACACTTTAAAGACAGGGAAGATAGAGAGAAATTTAGAGAGAGAAATTTGTGAAATGAAGAAAGGGAAAAATTTTGGCTATTATAGTGAGGCCAAAAACATAAAAAAGCTTGACCCTAGCATGACTCGCTGCCCGCCTGGGTCTAGAATGTAATTCGATTCAAAAAAAAAAAAAAAAAAGAAGCAAGGAGAAAAAAGAAAAGAAAGACAGAGGAACAGAAGAGAAAAGAAGTAGGCCCAACCCTCTACCCAATCCCCTTGAGCCCGAGCCCACCTAGTTATCTCCCGGATTTAAATCAAGCCTACGACATCTTGGTGTAATCCCTTTTGACTTGTTTAACTCACCTTTTATCTGTTCATTTACATTTATCATTTCTCATTTACATGTTGTAATATTATGTTTTAAATGTCAAAAATAAAATGCAATCATGAGAAAATTTAAAATAATAAAACAAAGAAATTAATTTTAACACATAAGCATTGAAATAAAAATAATTATTTGCTTTAAAAAAAAGTCTCTACTAGGAATTGTCTTCAAGACAAGTGAAAGAATTTATTTTTCCTTAAAAGTATTTTAAGATAGTTAATGGGAAGTTTCCAAAGTATTGGGTGTCACAAAAATTATCTTTTTGTAGATATTTTTATTTAAAAAATATATATAATCATTTGAAATATGAATAAAATGAATAGAATAAATTATGAAAAAAAATTTAATATATACACATCACATTTTTAATTGTCTGCATCATGTGCATTTATGCAATAATAAAAGGTGAATGTGAATCACTGATGACAAAATTATATGATTACACAAGCAGTGATTCTAAAGATAAATAAAAGTCAACATAAATTCTAGTTGCACGAATAAAATGATCCTAAAAAATTATTTTAAAAACTGTCGTGCGAGAAACGCAATAAAATAAGAAGATTAACGCAAGAAAAGTAAGAACACACAAGATTTACATGGTTCGATTAATGTGACCTACATCTACGAGCAGGGAGAGAGATTTCTTATTTCTTTGAGAAAAACTGATACAGAGAGAAGGAAAACTTTTGTGCCTCATGTATATAATCACCAAATCCTTAGTAAACAAAGACAATCCTAATCAATAAGGACAAATTCTATTTCTTATCCTAATCTGATTAAGGTTTATCCAAACACAATTCTAATCAATAAAGATTAAAGTCTATTCCTTATCATAACCTCATTAGGAATTATCTAATCAAATTCAAGGCAGTTAATAATTCTCCACCTTGACTTGAATTTCTAAGCCTTTAGAACCAAGAATATTTCCCTACCATCATGCCTTGAAGGCCCTTATGCTATGCGAACATTTACCAAGTCCAAGCTATGCTTGAACTTTTATATGGGCAATGACTGTCAACATATCTGCTGGATTATCTGCTGTGGCTATCTTCTCTATGGATATTAACTTTTCTTCAATTATATCCCGAATGAAATTCAACCTGACATCAATATGCTTTGATCTTTAATGATAAACTGGATTCTTAGCTAAATTCAATGTATTCTAATAATCACAACAAATGATAGGCCTTTGAACATTCAAACTCAAACTATCAACAAGACCATGCAACCATATACCTTCCTGGACCCTTTTTGTCAATGAGATATATTCTGCTTCAGTGGTTAGACAAAGAAACTATAGACTAAAGTGTTGCTTTCCAACTAATGGAACATCCGTACAAAATGAAGATATAACATATCAGGGATCTCCTTTTTATAAGATCTCCACCATGGTCAAAATCTGTACAACCAATAAGACCATTAGTAGAACAATTAGTACCATAAACCAAGCAAATATTAGTTGTACATTTCAAGAATCGCATAATCCATTTAACTACCTTCCAGTGAGCTTTCTAAAGATCATTCATAAACCTGCTCACCACAGTAACTGCATGAGCTAAATCTAGCCTACTATAAACCATGGCATTCATCAAACTCTCAACTGCCCTCGAGTAAGGGACTTTACTTATGTAATCTCTTTCTTCATTTGTACTAGGTAGTGCACTAGTATCGAGTTTAAAATGTGCTGCCATAGGAGTACTAACCAGCTTAGAATGATCTATTTGAAATGACTGTAATACTTTTTTAATGTACTTATGCTTAGATACATACAACAGTCCTACTTTTCTGTCTTTCCAAATCTCAATGCCCAAAATTTTCTTTGCTGCACCTAAATCCTTCATTTCAAACTCATTGCTTAAAAAATCTTTAAATTGTCAATTTCAGCCTTGTTCTTAGTTGCAATCAGCATGTCATCCACATGTAGCAACAAATATATGAAGGAACCATCTGGCAGCTTTCTAGAGTAAACACAATTATTAAACTAATTACACATAATCAAGAGAAACCATAAATGCATCAAACCTCTTGTACCACTGCCTTGGAGATTATTTTAACCCATACAAGGACTTCTTCAGCAAACACGCATGGTCTTTCTTTCCAAAATCAAGAAACCCTTTTGGCTGTGACATATAAATTTGCTTTTCTAGATTCCCATGCAAGAATGTAGTTTTCACATCAAGTTGTTCCAACTTCAGATCCAATGCACTTACCATGGCGAAAAAAACTCGAATTGTTTTATACTTCACAACTAGTGAGAATACTTCATGATAATCAATTCCTTCCTTTTGTAAATACCTTCTTTCTTTTTGAATACCTATTTGCATTTTACTAGTTTCACACCCCTTGGTAATGGTACTAGGCCTATGTATTATTCTTTGCAAGAGACTGTATCTCCTCATTCATGACAATCAACCATTTTGATGCTTCTTTACTTTGAACTGCCTCTTTATATGACTTTGGTTCATCAGTGACAATGTTCTCTACAATTGCCAAGGCATAAGTAATAAGATTAGTGTCAACAACCTCAGCAAAGTCTGCATGCATTAAAGGCTTTCTAACTTCCCTTTTTAGTCTCCTTGCTGCTATACTTTGTGATTCTTCTTCTTTTCTAGGTTGTTCTTTAGGATTTGTTGTCATCCTCCTTGGAGCTTTAATCTCGTACTCCACCTTTTGGTTAGCACCATAATTTTTGTTACCTGTAAGATTATCAAGCTCCTCTCTTTGGCCAAACATAGCAGACTCATCAAAAGTAACATCTCTACTAATAATAAATTTTGGAGTTCTACCTTTCTCAATACACCATAATCTATACCCTTTAATGCCAATTACATACCCTAGAAATATGTATTTCATTGCCCTAGGCTCTAGTTGACCATCATTAATATGAGCATAAGTAGGATAACTAAATATGCGAAAGCTAGAATAATCAGAGGGTTTACTGGACCATACCTCTTGAGGAGTTTTTAAATCAATTGCTCTTGATAGAGATCTATTCACCAGATAACAAGTAGTATTAACTACTTCAGCCCAGAATTGGTTTGAATGACCAGTATTTAATCGCATGCATTTAGCACGATACAATAATGTTTAGTTCATGTGTTCTGCAACTCTATTCTATTGTGGTGTATGTCTAACAGTGTGGTGCCTCACTATACCTTTTTTCTTGTAAAACTGATCAAATGGTGCACTACAGAATTCCAAACCATTGTTTGTTCTGAGTGTCTTGACTTGTTTTCCAGTCCATCTTTCAATCATAGTCTTTCATTCTTTGAACTGTCTAAACACCTTATCTTTTAAATTCAGAGAATATAAACAAACTTTTTTAGAGTAATCATCAATGAAAGTAACAAAGTACCTACACCCACTATGCAATTCAATTAGAGAGAGACCTTATAAATCTGAATGAATATACTTAAGGGTACTAGTAGAAGTATGCTTGCTAGAACTAAATTTCACCCTGTGCTATTTTCATAACACAAAACTCACAAAATTTTAGTTTTCCTATTTCAGCTTCACCTAACAATCCTTGTTTACCCAATACTACAAGCCTCTGTTTACTCATGTGACCTACTTTGTGATACCATAACTCTATACAATCATCATGTTGCTTTAAAGAACAAGATACTGCCACTGTTCCCATCACTGAACTGCCCATCAAGATGTAAATTCCATGCTGTAATTTACCCTTTATCATGACTAGAGCACTCTTAAGACTCTTATTTATTCATCTTCACTAGAAAATTTGTACCCTTTCTTAGCTAAGGTTCCTACAAAGATCAAATTCTTGTAAAGATCAAGAACATACCAAGCATCGAATGTTCTGACTATCCCATCATACATCTTGATATGCATAGAACCATTACCCTTGACACTAAGCTCCTCATCATCACTCAACTTAACACTGCCATTCTGCTCCTTAAAAGAAGTAAATAGTTCCTTGAAAAAAGTCATGTGATAAGATGTACCAGTGTCCAAGACCCAAGCATTGGTAATACCTAAAGTATTAATAGTTAAAACATCACTGCCTTCTTTTCACAGTTGAGCTATCTTGCACTACTGTAGCTCTACCATTGCTAGTTGATTTCTTCTTTTCATTTCTCTTTTTTTGTTATGGATAGTCCTTCCTTAGGTACCTTTTTTCTTTACAGTGATAAAATCAAAGTTTGCTAAGCCTTGATTTTAAACGTGAGTTACCTTTATTGCCAGTATCCTTTTTCTTGTTCCTGCCTCTGCTAACAATTAGACCTACTTCTATACTGTCTTCATTAGAACTAAAGACTTTTCTTTTCAAAATTTTAAATTGCATAGCATCCTTCACATCGCTAATAGAAATACTATCTCAACTATATAGCATAGGATCAACAAAATTCTTATATGAACTTGGCAAGGAACATAAAAGAATGACAGCTTGAACCTCATCATCATATTTTCTACCATCCGAAAGGTACATAAACGATGCTTCTAATATAATCTGTTGGTTAGGGATTTCTTTCAATACTTGCTTTCCAGCTTGTTCCATAACCTCGTAGCAGTCATTTTTGCAACCACCTCTTTTAAGACTTCATCAGTTAAACTCAACAGAATGCGCTATGCACCTTTGCTATAATCTCATTCCTTTCCTCTGTTTTCAAATTTGCAGGCAATTTTTTTCTCCTTCCAATGCTACTGCATATCCTTACTGAACAATACTAGCCTTTATCTTTACCTTCCACAGAGTGACACCATTCAATCCATTGAATTTTTTAATTTTGAATTTGTGAGATGACATCTTGAATAACAAAACAGAATTACCCCTAGATACCTAGATTCAAAGAGAAACACTAGGTAACCTAGCTCTGATACCACTTGTCCTGCAAGAAACATAATAAAATAAGAAGATTAAAGTAAGAAAAACAATAACACATAAGATTTACGTGGTTCGATCAATGTGACCTACGTCCATGGGCAGGGAGAGAGACTTCTTATTTCCTTGAGAAAAACTGATATAGAGAGAACAAAAAACTTTAGTGCCTCATATATAATCACCAAATCCTAACTAAACAGGGACAATCCTAATCAATAAGGATAAATTTTATTCCTTATCCTAATTTGATTAAGATTTATCTAAACACAATCCTAATCAATAAAAATTAAAGTCTACTATTTATCATAATCTAATTAGGAATTATCTAATCAAAATTCAAGGCACTCAACAAAAACAAATGTGGGTGATGAATATGCAGACGATGAACTTTATGAATTCACAAGTAAAGATTTTAGTGAATTTTGGGAAAAAAAATATAAATTAAATACCACCAAAACTATTTGAGCATCGATAGGATTTTTCAAAAGATATTCTTGTTCGTTTTCCTTTTTAAAAATTATAAAATAAAAATAAAATATTTTTTTCTTAAAAAGAGAAAATGATTTTGAAAAAAAATTAATAGCATTTTTAAATAATAGATGTTTAAGGGAATTAATTTTTAAAATAAAAATCAAGATTATTTTATCAAGGTTGAAAGGACAACAAAAAGATACAGTATTATGTTTTAAAAGAGAGTTATGAGTGTTAACATCTTTCCTATGTATAACTGATGTGATCCAGCTAGTACAAGACAACATGGAGGATGTTCCAAACGACAACATCGATGATGTTCCAAAAGACTTCCAAGTGCTAAGTGAATCTCTTATGCAAGCTCGGGCTAAACAACTACAAAAAGATATGGAAGGATTGATCAACAAGCTATTCATACAAAAAATTGAAGATGAAGATGGTGTGGACGTGGACTTCAGGGAGAAAGCGGGCTTCAATCAGCCATGCTTAGTTAGCTTGCTTTAAGCTTATGAGCAAGTTATTTAGTGATTGGGTCAAATGTTGATATTTAGGCTTATCTCTTGTTTACTTATGGGCTAGACCTTTTTAATAAGTAGCATATGCTTGTCATATGTTATTTTAATTATTTCAAGTATCTATATCAAGGGCCCATGCATTTAGGACACTACTCATTAGACTTAGGGCTTTGTTTTGACAATTTAATTGGCCATTTAAAGGCCTATATGAGTTTTACTAGTTAAGATGTCTAAGGGTTTTATCTTTTGGCTATAAATAGTTTGTTGCAATTGTAAGAATTATTTTAGTTTTTTTTTTTGTTTAGATGATTAATACAAGTAGTCTTCTTGGTAAGGCAAATACCTTTAGGTTCTTTTTTGGACTCCATAAGAACTTATCAAGGTTAGTTTAATCTTGTGCTGTTTAACTTTTGATATTCTTAGTTTGCAATTGATACTAAAGCATTGGGTCAAGTTTTTAATTCCCTTGGTATTGTTGGTTTCTGTTTTGTATTTAGATTGTCGAGTCAAGAATCTTGTTTTTATTTTTTTATTATTTTTGAGGTTTTTAATCTTTGATCCAAATTGTTATTTAGGGTTTTAGATTATCGTTCTTGGGGTTTCTACATCAACAACCATACTTCTCAAATCAAACTTTGTTTATACATACCAAAATTATCTTTCTAATAAATCTTAAATTTATAGTTTTAATAAAATTTTTAAATGACTAATCATAATTAAACAAAAAGATTGATGACGATTTTATATTTCTTCGAAAATTATGTCAAAATACCATCAACACATCTATTGTATCACTATATTTGATTTTCTGAATAAGGGAATTGAATGCCTACTATTAAATGCTTCGATCAAAACATCCACAGTTAAATATGTGCCTGGCATAAGGTTTTTAAGATAAACCAACATGTAATTTATATGGATTAATTCTAAAGCATAGTTAAGCTATAAAATACACGAAATTTATGTCAGAAAAGCAAATATAATAAGAAATGGAATTCATAAAAAGAACAAGTGTTGTGGTTACTTAATTTTTTTTGGAGAAAGAACACGTCATTTAAAATGTCATCATAATTTTATTAAGCATAGAAATAAACTCACACACACCTTAAAATATACTCTATGTAAGATATCATAATTACTCAAATTTTAACTAACAAATTCTCGAGCATTTCATCACATAAAGGTTAATTATGACATATTAACTTAATGGTCATAATAGCTTCTTTCATTAAACAAGCAGTGGCCCTAACACGATGCTGCAATGGTACAACAGCAATTTTAATTTTTACATGATTAAGAAAATAAATATTATATATTTATCATTCAATTCACTTAAATTTTAGTTGTATTATAAAAACATATTTGAAAGACATTATGTTAATTATTGAAGAAAATCCATAGAATTTTATATAATTGTTATATAGGTAAAAAGGACTTTGTATTTTAAAAAATATGTAAAATTGAGAGTAAGGTTTTAAGTCAATAGTTTTTTAAGTAAATATATTTAGTTTAAATGTTTTTATGATGACTTTTTAAAGTTTTTTTTTAATTTTTTTTAATTGAGTTAGTATCAAAATATACATAATATAAATAGCTATTTTACTTGTTGATTTTTTAGCATAATCCATCTCTCTCTCTCTCTCTCTCTATATATATATATATATATATTTTAAACCAAATTATATTTCATAGTAAAGAGAAAGGGAGACAAGAGTCTCATACAATCTCAACAAACCCAATAAAGAATTGACCCTAAAAAAGTAGATTTAACCAAGCCCCTTAGAGTAATTTAGTAATATTAGATACGACATAGAAAAATAACTAAAATAAGATATGAGATGAAAAAGTAACATAAACATGAGAGGAATAGGTGTCATAACATATTCGAATACAAATTCAGATACATCAGAGCCAAAACACCTCCAGTTCAGTATAGGACCACAACCGTAAGAATATTAGCTCATTTGAGCTTTTCATAAAGAAATTACAATGATTGGATGTTGGATATCAATAATAAATTAAATGCATATAATATGAAATACATATACGAAGATGTAGGGTTTCATACCTGGATACACGGTGTAAGATTATAATACACGATTAATGTACATGGCGAATGAGAAATCGATCTTATTATGTCCACTTGAAAAGAGAGAGAATCAGTTGGTGTTGATGATGTCGAGTTGGCCTAGTCTTAGGCTTGGGCTTAATTTAGAGGTCAAGTGGGCCTTATCGTTGTGGAGCCCAGAGTTAGAATATTTTTAGCCTAGCCCAAAACCAATTAATTATCTGATTAAGACATGTCTATTCTTTTGAATAGTTATGTCTCTTTGTATTTTGGTTGTTTCATAAAACTATCCAAAAACAGTTTTTTGTAAGCTATCTTCTTCTTCTTGTTTGTCCAAAAAATCCTCTGTTCATGATCGATATCTTCATGTGAGAGAGAAATATACTACATCCTTTTTGGTGTGCTATGTCCATATTGATAGTGCTTTTAATCTGTGACATGATTGAGGAAGCCTGGGAGAAAAATTACATGAAACTGTCAAGCATCCTGAGGTAGGCGATAATCATTTTAAGGTCAAAGGTTTCAACCTTGACTCAATCATTCGATAAATTTTGGTTCTATTGATTTGGTAAATAGTATCTTACTCGTATTTTGATTTTGCTTTATTTTTCTAGTTTCCAGTTTCTGTAGTATTTTATTTTTTTTATTGTTGCAGTATTGATTTATGCATAAATTTTTACAACATCTTAAAATGGCTAACCTAGTTGTCTCAACACGTTTTCATACTACTTATTTTATTCTATTCTCAATACTAGGGATTTAAATTACAGTTGCAGTTATATTTTTGGTTACATTACGTTTATCGGAATTGCAAACATAAAAGATGCTATCACAACTACTGCAGTCATCGTGGTCATGATTTTTTTTTCATTTTGCACAGTTTATTAGATAAAATAATAATTATAATTATGATCATATATAAAATTATTTTTTTAAAACAATTGATGACATTATAATTTTTTATTTATTGATAATTTATTCACATTTTTATATTATATAATAAAGTACTATAGTAAAATATTCATATTCTCGTGGCTATGTACTTGACATTTTTCATAGTATCAAAGTAAACTTATGTTATAGTAAAAATATACAAATTATGTTCCTTATTTTGTAATAAAAAATTGAATACACTTAAAAGTTTTTTTTGGTTCAATTTTTAATCCTAAAAATGGCAGATTATGAGATGTTCATTAAGTAATTTAATTTTTTATAAAATTAATTGACTCTAACATTTCTATCTAGAAATTAATGTTAACTTATTATATAAAAGATGACATTTTTATTGATTATTTCGTTATATAATAAATTGTAATCAAAGCTATTCTAATCTAGAAGAAAATAACAATACAACTACCACTAAAGTTCAAACATAAAATCTTAAATTAATAATTAATAATTATTTCAAAAAAATTAATATATAATTATTTTTTCATAAAAATTTCCCTTAAATTAAAAGAACGAATGAAAAATAATGGGGTTTGGTCAATTTTGAACCTAATCTAGCAGTATCTAACACCAATCGCTCCCACCATCTAAACCTATATTAAAATTACATTGTAGATATAATTCCTAAGTTGGTTCAATAGTCCGCGATTACAAGTTTAATGAATTGTAACCAAAAAGTAGGTACTCCAATAAAGGATCATATGCTCATGCTTATGGGATGTTTTGCTGAGGCTGTTAAAATGGTGCCGAGTTGGAATATAACATCCAGATTGAAATGGTGTTTAAAACTTTTTCTAGGTATTTTGCAAGGTTTTGGGCTGTGCATAATCTGGGAAAGAAAGAGTTAGGTCTCCTTATGCTCATAAGGGAGTTGCAAGACTATAAGCTTATGCTTATAACGGCAACCAACCTGAGGGAAAGGCAAATTTGGCTATTGCTTCTAATTCTGGTTCTAGGAATAGTAAAATGAAGAAACAAAATACCAAGAAGCAAAAGTCTTTTAAGTCTCTTATTCCTTCTGTATCTGAAGGCAAGAAAAAGAAGAAAAAGAAACCAAAGGACCCTATAAGGTTAAAAATGCTTCTATTGTGGAAAGGTTGGTCACTTCAAGAAGACTTGGAAGGAATTCATAGCCTCCACAAGCAATATTGATTTTGGAGCCATTAATCATGTTTGTGTTTCTTTGTATGGGTTCAAGGAAATGTGAAGTTCACTTGACAAGAAGTTGTCATTGAAAACCATTATGGGAGCATAGTGTTAGCGAAAGTAGTAGGAGATATAAATCTTTATTTTGATGAATTTAGATTTATTTTGTTAAAAGATTATTTTATGTTCCTAGTTTTAAGAGGAACTTTATTTCGGTTGCTTATTTAATTAAAGATTCTTATTCAGTTTCTTTTAGTAAAACTATGGTGATTTGTACAAATAAGTTTTTTTTTTTATCTATTTTGGATGGATGGTAATCTTTATTTAATCAAACCAAAGATGTATTCACTACTTGACACTAAATTAATGAATAACTTTAAAAGGTTAAAAACTTCCTACTCTAATGAGGCGTACCTTTGGCGTTTAAAACTTAGCATATTAGTTAAAAAGAGATTCAAAAATTGGTGAATGATGGTCCATTAGAATCTCTAAAGAAGGTATGTTTTCCCCAATGTGAATCTTATCTTGAAGGTAAAATGACCAGGAGGTCTTTTGGGGCAAAATGTATAAAAAGGCCAAAGATCTCCTAGAAATTATGCACACTCATGTGTGTGGCCCCATAAATGTCAAACCATGATGAAGGTATGAGTACTATGTATCATTCATAGATGACTATTCTAGATTTGGATATGTGTACCTGATGCATTGCAAGAGCGAAACCTTTGACAAGTTCAAAGAGTATTACGCGAAAGTAGAGAACTAATTGGGTAAATCCATTAAGACACTTTAATCTGATCGAAGTAGTGAATTCCTTTTTGATGAATTTTTAGGAAACCTTGTAGATAATGGGATTTTATTCTAATTAACTACATCGAGTACTCCACAATAGATTAGTATGGCTAAGAGAAGAAATAAAACCTTTTTAGATATGGTACAATTCACAATGAGTTATTTGGAGCTACCATTATGCTTTTAGGAATATGTGCTACAATCAACATGTTACATTCTAACCCAAGTTCCAACCAAGTCAGCTCTTAAGACTTCATATGAGTTGTGGAAGGGCAAGAAACCCTCTTTGGACATATGAGAATATCGAGGTGCTTGACACATATGTTGGATAAGAATGCAAAAAAGTTAACATCATGTTTAGAATTGTATGTGTTTGTAGGGTATCCTAAATGAACAAATGGAAGACTATTTTATAACCCGAGGGAACAAAAAGTCATTATTTTAACCCATGAAACTTTCCTTGAAGAGAGTTACATGGATGACTTTAAGCCTCGAAGTAAAGTGGTACTCAAGGAATTGTTTAGAGATAAAATTGCTTTATATATTTCAATCTTGGATCCTATTCCATGTTCCAGGGAAAGATAAGCAAATGATCAACCACCTAGAGAGCTTTATAGTAGTGGAAGGATATCTAAAAAACCTAATTTCTTCATTTATAATGGTAAGATTTATCAATTTGAGACAACGGAACATGAAGATGATCCCATCACCCATGATGAAGCCATAAGGGAAGTTGATAAAAAGCTCTGGAAATAGGCTATGAACATTGAAATGGATTCTATGAAGCCAACTCAATTTGGGAGCTTATAGACCTTCCTGAAGGGATAAAACCTATCAACTGCAAGTGGGTTTGCATGAGAAAGAGAAATATTAAAGGGAAAGTCAAAACCTTTAAAACTAGATTGGTAGTAAAATGATATATGCAAAAGGCTTGCATTGATTATGATGAAACCTTTTCACATGTTGCAATGCTAATGTCCATTTGCATTCTTCTTTCCATTACTGTGGCTCTCAATTATGTGATCTAGCAAATGGATGTCAAGACTGCATTCTTAAATAAACATCTTGACAAGAGCATATATATTATGCAACCATATTAGTTTGTAGCAAAAGGCCAGTAAGCAAAAGTTTACAAGTTGCTTAGGTCTATTTATGGATTAAAGCAAGCCTCCCACTTATGAAACCAAGGATTTGATCAAGCACACAAGATCTTTTGATTTGAGCGAAACATTAATGAACCTTATGTTTATGAACATATTAAAGAGGGCATAATGGTCTTTCTAGTTTTGTACGTCGATGACATATTTCTAGTTTTGTACATCAATGACATATTGCGCACTGGGAATGATGTAAGGAACATCTTATCGTTCAAACTATGGTTGTCACAACCATTTGACATGAAGGGTTTAGGGGAAGCTAATTATGTCCTAGGCATTCGACTCTTTAGAGATCGAAAGAATAGGATGATAGCTTTGTCCTAAGCTTCATATGTAGACAAAATTATCAAAAGGTATGCAATGCAAAATGCCAAGAAGGGTTCATGATAATTCTATAAAGTAAAGTTATTTGGTTTCATTATATCTATTAAAGTAGCAAGTCTGAGAGGTTTTTAATTATATTAAATTAATTTTTTAGTTTATTTTATATTAGTTTTTATGTACATTTAAATTATATAGTTATCTTAATATTTTCATATTTATGTATATCAAATCCTAAAGGAGTTTCCAAAAGTGCAACAACTTAATAAAGAAGCAAAGTGGACATAGCCTGATAACTTCCAAAAATAATTTGCTCAAGTTACTTGCATGACAAGTTTCTCCTTTTTATAATTTTGCCTATATATATGACTTTTTCAGGTTAAACACCAAGGAGTAGACTTTAGGCTTTTATATTTAATCTAGTTATTGAAGAGGAAAGCAATGACCATAATATTCAAGAAGCTAGAGAGATTTTGAGAAACTTGAAGATCAAAGATCCGACCAATATTAGTTTTCTTTTTTCCCTTACTTTTTTATATTTCCTGCATTATTTATAATAGTGACACTCCTTAGTTCTATATTTTATTTGTTTATTATGAACTAAAATTATTTTCTAGGGTTGCAATGGAACTCAATGTGTAATTTGAATTATTTTATTTTTCATGAATTAATGATATTTGAGTTGTCTGTTCAATTTTATACTTAATGCTTCTAATTGCTTGATCACCAATTAGATTGATTTGGTAACCCTAATGAACTTGGAAAAAAGAATTTTGTGTTTAGACCTAGATTGAATAACATATGTTTCATATTCATTTATTATGATAAACTGATCTTTATGTTAGTTAGGATTATACGAGCATGTTATACGTAACCAAATTAAAGTCTAAGCTTAATAAGTTTCTCTTAATTTAATTTGCATAGAAATATAGTAAATTGGTTAAGAGAGATATACTTATAAGACCATCAAAAGATACTTATAAATAAATTAGAAATCTAGGTTAACAACTTATTGTCATTTATCAAGTTACGAGAGTAAGGTTTTATACAAATGATGTGTTGAGAAAAATTGTAATCCTAAGTTTTTAATACTTATTATTATTATTATTATTATTATTTAATTTTTAATCGTTTGTTTGAATAAGATTAACTTATTTTAATTTTAGTATTTAACAAATTTAGTATCAATTCCTGGGATCGACACTCTACTTTATCACTATATTACTTGTTGCAATACATGCCTTGCATGGTTGATTTCGACAACAAGTTTTTGGCACTGTTGCCAAGGTCTAGTTTTAGTTTTTTGTTAACATTAATACCAAGCAATCTTAGTTTTAATTCAAATTTTCTTTTTTTTATCTATTTATTCATTATATTTTTAGTTTTTAGGTAATTTGAAGAGAGCATTCCATAATTATCAATGGTCGTCTGAGATAATTGAGCGAAGGAATGCATTGAATGCCATATCTACATAATTGGCTACACTTTTTGAAACGCTTGGCAATTTGAATGCACATGCTATCCAAAGCTCTTTCATAACTTGTGAATTATGTGGGGGAGCACATACTAGTGATCGTTGCCTAAATTATTCTAAATCCATTCAATATGTTGGAAACTATTATATGCAATAGGATTATCTAATTCCATATCATTCGAATTGGGGTGACTACCCAAAGTTTGCTTGGTGCAACTGTCAATGGCCTTTATATTTAAGCCAAGCTTGCATCAGGTTTTTCCACTACAGGCTCAAATTCCTATCCTAGAAAAGAAATCATCATTAAAAAAGATGTTCATGCAATATATGGTGCAAAGAAATGCTTTCCATTAGGAAAGAGCATGTTAGCTTCAAAGGAGAGATTGAACTAAGAGGGGGGTGAATTGGTTCTATAAAAAACTTGATTAATTTAAAGTAAATTAAAAATTAAAAATAAGATAAGGATAAGAAAAACCAACAATCAATGTATAGAGGCCCGGTCCTTTAATTCGGTACCTACATCCTCTCTTCTTGGTACTTTTTTTGCCAAGGTGATTCCCATAATTCATTAAACAAATTGTTACCTTTAAGGCTAAGGTATAACCTTCCACCACTATCTTTTAAGGCTTAGATAGAACTTTTTAATTTCTTTGAGAATTTTACCCTAAACTCTTAAATATTTTCACTCACTTTCACACAAACCCTTTTGTGATATGAATGAAGTATTTTTCAAACAAATTGAACCTCTAGTAGTTTGATACAAGTAGAAATAAAGAATTTGATGATTTTGAGCTTTTGTTGTTCGATGATTCAATGAAATTTGTATCTTTGCTTCTTCAGCTATTTGGAACCTCCATTTATAGCTGGAAATTGATTCATAGACGTTGGGCATTTAATGTGGTGATTGGAGAGCCACTGTAACCTTCATAAATGCTTGTTTCCATTCAGTCCCATGCTATAATATCAATACAATACCAATAGTATCGATATAGAAATAAAAAAGTGACTGTTACAGCTTGTTATATCGATACAGGGATCTGAGTATCGATACTAAGCAAGCTGTATCGATACAGATACCATTGTATCAATACATCTGAGGGTTTTAGCCAAACCTTGGCTACTACCAAGCCTTGTATCGATACACATAGGGTGAGTATCGATACTAAGTAGGCTGTATCGATACACACACACACTTGTATCGATATATTTAAGGGTTTAAGCCAAACTTGGCTACTGCCAAGCCTTGTGTCGATACACATGGGGTGAGTATCGATACTAAGCAGGCTGTATTGATACATACATACTTGTATTGATACATTTGAGGGTTTTTAAGCATAATATCGATACATTTGTTCTTTGTATCAATACCAACCTTAAAAAACATTTGTGAAATAATTTTTTTTGACTCAAACAAATCTAAAAAATTATTCTATGTATAAATATACATTTTAGAGCATATAATTTTTGACAAATTACAAACTTAGTATTTTTCAAAATGCTTTTCAATTTAAAGACAAATACCAAGTTGAGTATTAATTTAACTTAAGTTGTTTGTTATATCAAAATCAAAATCAAGGTTAACAATCTCCCTCTTTTTTATATAACAAAACTTAAGATAAATTTGCTTGTTTTTGAGATTAACAAAAAATAACTCCCCCTCAATAAGGCAATGGTTTTCAAAAATTTTATTTTCAGTAACTCAATTTTTAATATTGCCCAAGATTAGAAAATCAAGCTTATGTTCAACATCAACACGTAATTTGGGTTTATATGTAGCAATATAAGGCATATATGTAGCAACACATTGCAAATTTAAGGTATTTCCCCCTTTTTATTATATCAAAACAGAATTCAAGGATAAGCAATACTAATGCAAAGCAAAGTGGGAAATGCAATCAAACTAGGCACAAGCAAAGACAAACTCAGTTTAGGATAAGATAAAATTAATAAAGCAAGCAAAAGATGTTCAAAGGAATGCAAAACATAAAGTAGCAAAGAATTCTAAAACCATAAAGTCCGACAAACATAAGAGATATCCTAGAACGATCTTAAAACGATATGTTAAAGCCATAAGCAATATGCTAAAAGGATGTTCAAATGCACCTAATTTGACTAGACATCATCGGTCAAAGATCCTCGATGGGTGGAGAAGTAGGCAAAGGCGCATGAGGAAAAGCAACAAAAAAAACATGGAATTGCTCCATTAAAGCTCGATGACTATGCGTAAGAGTAGAGAGACAAGCATAGATGGTGTCAAAGCAAGTGTTGAATTGTCCCTTCCATGTATCAAAACAGCCCATAATAGAAGTGAAAATAATGGGAATGTCCATGGCACAGAAGACGAAGTAGCGGGAGCTGAAGATGGGGGATGCTTATCATGCTCTATATCATCATGATCATCAGGAGTAGGAGCATCCGGTTGCTCAAGTGGTGGTTATCGATGAGCCTTGGGAACAAAGTCGGCACCTTGAATTTTATACCCGACAAGGCCCATGGATTTGCGACCAATGTAGTGATAAATGGTTACCATAATTTCAGGGTCGTATGAAAGATCGAGACCTTAGATGTCAAAGTAGTAACTCAAGGCCATGCCATGGAGAAGACTATGACAACCACAAACACAAAGAACAAGGTCTGCGAATATGAAATAGGCTAAATTTGGATGATTCTTGGTTTGAATCATATGAAGCCACCAATAGTCTGCGTCGCTAATCAATGCATGTTTGGTTTTGTATGGACGAAGCACATGTGAGATGATAAGATAGAGTAAGCGATCGACCAGAGGAAGGAGCATGGCTTTGTTGTTTAGAGTGCACAAGATGGCAGGAGCCAAGCCTTCATGGATTACACCTTTATTCGAAAAACTAAAGGTAGATGTGAGAGAAGCAAAGTTGAAGAGGAGATCTTATGCCAAAAAATGAGACTGAATAGCAATGGCATTATTGTGGTCATCAATAACAAGAGACGCATTGCTAAAGAATGCACGAATAAGATTCTTGCGAACCAAAACATTTAAAGAAAAAATTTTGATCCATCTGAATGTTTCAAAAATCTGAAGACAAGGATAATTAATAGATCAGAGAAAGGGAAAGTCGATGACTCGACATTATTAGATGGGCATTCGGGCATAGATGGTGGTGAAATGCTCATGAGCCCGTGCATCGTGGAAACATAAGTCAAACAAGGCTGATTTTAGGTCGGAGGTGGTTGACGAGCAGAAGAGGTGGAGGCACGAGTGACGGGACCTTGATACATGCTGTTTGTTTGCTTTTGGGAGGCATGGTTGTGTTTGAGGACTTTTATCAAGTAGGTGGTGAGAGAACAGGTAGAGTAGGTAAAACGCTGGTTGGGGAAAATAGTCAAACAGGTGGTGGGCGCTAAATTTGGTTTGCTATTGGTGCAATGTAGTGAAGAAATCCACAATCAATCGTACTAACAAAGTGGGGAAAAGTTTAGGAATGGAAAAGAAGTCGAATTTCGGGAAGGAATTTGGACAAAAGTGATGGATTTAGAGAGAAATGTGGTGAGGGTTAAGGTGATGGGGAGTTTCAAATTTTTGATGTTTTAGATGATGGTGAGTGATTTTGAAATGGTTTTGGGTAAATGTGATAAAGGAAATTGGTTTATAGAGTAATTGATTAGGAGAAAAAGGGTAATGATGATGAGTTTTGAAGATTTGAAGGTTGAGTGAGAGATGAGGTTGTATGAGAGAGGGATGAACAGTACTTGTTCGAATGATCAATTCATGCGCGGGGAGTTCTAAATTAACAGTGAATATCGATATAGAAGAAGTATTATCGATATAAAGAACATTTTTGGGTTTTGTATTGATACAAGGAACTGGGTCTCAATACTTAGATCAAATTGCTCTGTATCGATACAAGCTAGGAAGTATCGATGTAGAAGAGGCAGGTATTGATAGAAAGAACAAGTTTGGGTTTGTATCGATACAATGGAAACTAGTCTCGATACATGGAGGAAAAATGTACGGAGATCGATACATATGGCCTAATATTGGGTCATTTCCAATAAGATGACATCAAATTAGGTATATTTTTTACCTAATTATTCTTTGAAAAACATTCAAAAATACAACTTGGACCAAAATCAAGATCATTTTCAATGGATAACTCAAAATTTAATCAACATCCAACAAAATTATCCAAGAATGAGAAATTCATAATAAATGAACATCATCAAACAAGTAAGTGTGTAAAACCAGTCTCATCAAATTAAGCATGATGTAAACAATATTGAGGCAAAGTATCAGGATTGGATCAAATCATGAATTTTAGGGTGTATTCATTAAGCCAATTTCTCTTCTAATTGTGCAAAATCTATCCTTGTCAAGTGGTTTAGTGAAACAGCTAATTGATGCAAGGTATCAACGAATCCAAGCACTATATCACCTTTTTGCACATGATCTCTAATGAAATGATATCAATTCCTATGTGGTTGGTTCTAGAGTGTTGGATCGGATTTTTGGTGAGACAAATGGCACTAGTATTATCATATTTAAGTGGAATATGATCCATGGTAATGCCAAAATCCTCTATTTGTTATTTTATCCATAAAATTTAGGCACAATAACTTCCCGCGGATATGTATTCCACTTTAGTTATGGATAATGCAACACTGTTTTGTTTCTTGGAAAACCATGATATGAGCATATTTTCAAGAAATTGACAAGTACCAGAAGAGCTTTTCCTATCAATTTTACATCTACTAAAATCCGCATAAGAATAAGCATGTAAGACAAGAGATGATTCTTTTGGATACCATAAGCCTAGATTTAGAGTGTCGCTAGGATATCCAAAGATTCTTTTCACAGTAATTAGATGTGACTCTCTTAGTGATGATGGTATCTAGCACATAGGCATACACTAAACATTATGTCGAGTCTATTTGCGGTAAGATATAGCAATGAACCTATCATAGACCTATAGAGTTTAGAGTCAACAATTTTACCTCCTTCATCCTTTTCAAGCTTTGTTAAAGTACTCATAGGTGTGGAACAAGGCTTTGCTTCATCCATTTTGAACCTCTTGAGTAATTCCTTGGTGTACTTTGCTTTATTAATGAAAATGTCATCTTTAGTTTGTTTAATTTGTTACCCCAAGAAAAATGTTAATTCTCCCATCATGTTCATCTCGAACTCACCTTGCATTAACTTAAAAAATTCTTGACAAAAACATTCATTAGTAGCACCAGAGATAATATCATCAACATAAACTTGAATCACTAAAATGTCCTTGTTTTTTACTTTTCTAAATAGAGTTTTGTCAACATTGCCTCTATTGAAACCTTTTTCAATAAAAAATTTTGAGAGTCTCGCATACCATGCCTTAAGTGCTTGCTTTAGTCCATATAAAGCTTTTGAAAGTTTAAAAACATGGTCAGGAAAATGAGGATTTTCAAAATCGAAAGGTTGCTCAACATAAACTTCCTCATTAATGAAGCCATTTAAAAAGGCACTTTTGACATCCATTTGATATAACTTGAAATTGTTGAAACATGCAAAAACTAGTAGTATTCTAATGTCCTCTAGTCTAGCTACAGAGGCATAATTTTCATCATAATCAATTCTTTCTTCTTGACTATATCCTTTAGCTACTAATCTAGCTTTATTCCTAATTATTGTTCCGTTCTCATCAAGTTTGTTCCTAAAACCCATTTAGTACCTATAATGGGATAAATACTAGGTTTCTCAACTAAATTCCAAACTTTGCTCCTTTCAAATTGGTTTAACTCCTCTTGCATCGCCATGATCCAATTATCATCTTTTAGAGTCTCATCTAAATTCTTGGGTTCAATTTATGAAAGAAAGGCTACATAATTGCATGTATTTCTAAGGGATGATCTAGTTTTTACCCCTTATTTAGGATCACCAATTATCTCACATTCTTTGACATAAGTCAACTCTCTATGATGATTTCTTTCCTTTTCTACTTGAGTTGGCTTATGTAGTTCTTCCTTTTTTGGATCTTCTTGATCTTGCATTGATTGTCCTTGCTTCTTATGTGATGTTTGTTCTTGGTAAATCTCTACATCATCATTATCAAAAGACGCCTTTCTCAAGGTTGAGTTAGCTTCATCAAATATAACATTTATTGACTCTTCAACAACCAAAGTTCTTTTATTGAACACTGTATAAGCTTTGGAATTTGTTAAATAACCAAGAAAAATTCCTTCATCACTTTTTGCATCAAATTTACCCAGATTATCCTTTCCATTATTTAATACAAAACATTTTCATCAAAAAGGATGAAAGTAGCTAATATTAGGTTTTCTTTCTTTAAAAAGTTCATATGGAGTTTTCTTTAGGATTAGCCTAACCATGGCTCTATTTATAATATAGCAAGAAGTATTAATGGCTTCCACCCAAAAATATCTTAGTAAATTGTTTCTACAAAGCATGGTTCTAGCCATTTCTTCTAAAGTTCTATTTTTTCTTTCAATAACTCCGTTTTGTTGAGGAGATCTAAGTACCGAGAAGCTATGGCTAATACCATTTTCCTTACAAAATTTATCAAAACCAAAGTTTTCAAATTCTTTTCCATGATCACTTCTTACACATGAAATAGAATAACCTTTTTCATTTTGGATAATTTTTCAAAAAGTAATGAGATTTCTAAGGCTTCATCTTTAAAGCGTAAGAAGAGAACCCAAGTAAACCTAGAGTAATCATCTACAATAACAAATCCATATTGTTTCCCTCCTAAGCTTAATGTCCTAGTAGGACCAAAAAGATTAATATGAATCAGTTGTAATACTCTAGTAGTTGAGACAATATTAATTGGTTTGAATGAAGCTCTTCTACGTTTGCCTTAGACACATGCATCACATATTCTATCATTATCAAATTTCATTTTTGGCTATCCAATAACAAGGTTTTTTCCTAGATAGTTTGGAAATTACATTCATACTAGCATGTCTTAATTTTCTATGCCAGAACCAATGCAAGTCATCATTATTAGCAATGAAACAAACATTTTGATAAGATAAGTCATCTAAATGCACAACATAAACATTTCCTATGTCATACAAAAACAATTTTATTTCTTTTAACATCAATGACTTGACAATTTATTGATTCAAAAATAACTTTCATGCATTTATCACATAATTGGCTAATACTACGAAGATTATGTTTGAGACCTTTGAAAAATAGAACATTTTTAATGTTGGATGAAAAATTGTTACCTATGGTTCCAATACCTTTAATTTGTCCTTTTAAGTTATCACCAAAAGTAACTCTTCCTGCATCCTTAGGCCTTAGCTCCACGAATTGATTTTTGTTACCAGCCATGTGTCTTGAGCATTCACTATCAAGATACCAAGAATCTTCATTTGTTGAGTTTGCCTTGAAACAATGCTCTTCCTTCCACAACCACAAAATCATATTTTCTTTTTAGGTACCTAAATTTTCTTGGGTCCTTAAGTATTAGTTTTCAAAATTTTTGTGCCTTTTGGGATCCATTTTAATTTGATAACTTTATCTTAAGATGTGCCAACACCTTTAGGGATCGATATTCTCCTAATAAGCTTGCCTTTATAAATGATAGTTTTTAAGGAACATGTATGGAATGTGTGACCAAGTTTATGGCAATTGGTACATATGCTAGATGCGTCCAATGATTTGTTTTGTGTTATAAAGAAATTCTTGAAGTAAGTTTCTTTTTCGATTCTATTATAGCCCAACCCATCTTTATCAAATAATGCTCTTTATGTTTCTAGCATGTTGTTCAATTTTTGTTGTGCCATACAAAACCTTGTAAATGAGTTGTGAAAGTTTGTGTTCTTTTTGGTTAGATCATCAATATTGAGTTGTAACTCATCTACTCTCTTTTTAAGATCATTATTTGACATGCTTAGTGTTTCATTTTCTTCTTTAAGTTTAGAAATCATTTTCTTGTATTTTAAATTCATAACTTTAAATTCTAATGCTAATTTATCAAATGCATCTTTTAATTCATCAAATGAGTAAGTATTAGCATTATAAGATACCTAGGGCTTATCATGAGCCATGAGACATAGGTTGGCCACTTTTTCATCCTCATTATTGAATGTGTCATTATCACTCCATGTGGCCACCATAGCCTTTTTCTTTTGCTTTTTCGGGTTTGATTTCTTCCATATTGGACATTCAAATTTGATATGTCTCAGTTTCTTGCACTCATAGCAAATAAATTATTCTTTTTCTTTCTTGCTTGAGTCTCCCTTCATCATTTCTTTTCTTGGAGGTCTTCTTGCTTTGTTTATTCTCATAAATTTGTTGAATCTTTTCTCGAACATGACCATTTCCTCATCTTCCTCAACCTTTTCATCATCATCACTAGGAGTGGTTATTTTACAGGTAACACTTGCCTTCTTTGATGGTTCTTGTCCATGCTTGATCTTTATTTCATAGGTTAGAGAAAACGTATGAGTTCATCCAAAGAGAGTTATTGGGATCTTTGGATTCTTCAATTGCTGTCACTTTTGCTTCCCAAGACTTGGGAAGACTATTGAGTAGCTTTTTTACCATTTCTTTATTTTGATAGGTATTTTCGAGTGCCTTCAGCCCATTGATGACATCCATAAATCTATCTGACATTTCTTTGATGTTTTCATCTGTCTTCATCTTAAATAATTCATAGTCAAATGTGAGCGTGCTTATTTTGGATTCCTTAACTTGATTTGTTCCTTCATGTGTGGTTGCAAACTTATTCCACACTTGCTTGGCATTGTCGCATAGTGAGGCTCTATTGTACTCACTCGGACCAAGAGCATAAAATAATGTGTGCATGGCCTCGGCATTTAATTATGCCATTTTGGTGTCTTGTTCATCCCATTCTTCTTCTTCTTTTGGCATAACACAATCTTTGACTCTCTTCTTTGGGATGAGTGGTCTAATCACGATGATCTTCCATACTTCATAGTCATGTGCTTGGATAAAAAGCCTCATCCTTGTTTTCCAATATGAGTAGTTATCACTATTGAAGAGTGAAGGTCTCATGATGGAATGCCCTTCAAGTTTTATAGCATTTGTATTTTTCTCAAATGCCATGAGACAAACTTTATCTTGGCTTTTCAACTCTTATGGGCTTTTTTAGGCTTTGATTACAATGTTTGCATTCTCCATTTTTAAGCTTTCAAGGATATTTTCTTAAGGTTGTGAGACCTATAATAGAGACCAAAGCTCTTATACCAATTGTTACCTTCAAAGAAGAGATTGAACCAAGAGGGGGTGAATTGGTTCTATAAAAACTTGATCAATTTGAAGTAAATTGAAAATTAAAAATAAGATAAGGATAAAAAAAACCTACAATCAATGTATAAAGGTTTAGTCCTTTAATTCGGCACTTACATCCTCTCTTCTTGGTACTTTCTTACCAAGGTGATTCCCACAATTCACGAAATAAATTGTTACCTTGAAATCTAAGGTATAACTTTACACGACTATCTTTGAAGGCTTACATAGAACTTTCAATTCCTTGAGAATTTTGCCCTAAACTCTTAAATATTTTTACTCACTTTCACACAAACCCTTTTGTGATATGAATAAAGTATTTTACAAACAAATTGACCTCTAGCAGGTAAATGTTTGTTGGAATTTAAGTACAAGATGAATGAGATAAAAATAGGCTTGAAGAGTATGAATTTCATACAAGTAGAAATAAAAAATTTGATAATTGGAGCTTTTGTTGTTTAATGATTCAATGAAATTTGTATCTCTGCTTCTTCGGCTATTTGGAACCTCCATTTATAGCTAAAAATTGATTCATAGACATTGGGCATTTAAGTGGTGGTTGGAGAGCCATTGTAGCCTTCGTAAATGCTTGTTTCCATTTTGTCCCGTGCTATAGTATCGATACAGAAATAAAAAAAGTGACCGTTATAGCTTGTTGTATCGATACAGGGATCTGAGTATCGATGCTAAGCAAGCTGTATCGATACAGATACCATTGTATTGATACATTTGAGGGTTCCCGCCAAACTTTGGCTACTGCCAAGCCTTGTATTGATACACATGGGGTAAGTATAGATACTAAGCAGGTTGTATCAATACATACACACTTGTATCGATACATTTGAGGGCTTTTAAGCATAGTATCGATACATTAGTTCTTTGTATCGATACTAACCTTAAAAAATGTTTGTGAAATGATTTTTGTTGACTCAAACACATCTAAAAAATTATTCTAAGTATAAATATACATTTTAGAGCATATAATTTTTGACAAATTACAAACTTAGTATTTTTCAAAATGCTTTTCAATTTAAAGACAAATACCAAGTTGGGTATTAATTTAACTTAAGTTGTTTGTTGTATCAAAACCAAAATCAAGGTTAACAGAGCAAAATCTCTTAGGACTATTAAGATACAAATGGGCCAGCTCGTTGATGCCCTCTACAACTATCGTTAGGAAACTTTACCTTGTGACACTATGACAAATCTTACATGGTGAAAAGATAGAAAGGGAAAGCAAAGAGCTAGAATTGTTAAACAAATCATTTGAAGAAGAATTTATGGGTGATAAACATGATAAAGAGGTTTAAGAATAGAAGAAACAATCTGATCCATCATCTCTTCCTTAAAAATATGATGAGTAATGTGCAATCAATGTGGTGGAGAGTGCATCCAACAAGGTGTTCTTAGAAAGTTATCCTATTTATCCACTTGAAGCATCTTTGATTTCAACTACTAAGTGGGATGACATTGACTTTATTCGATGTTTGTAATTGTTAGAGGCACAACTATGGTCTATTAGTTCTACTCAGTCTGAACCATCAGGATTTTTGACTAATGTAACATAACATCATCTTTAAAGCCTAGCATCATAAAACCACCATCATAGGAGCATAAACCCTTGCCTACACATTTAAAAGACTATAAAAGGGCATTCAGATGGTTAATTGCTGACATAAAGTGGCCTAAAAAGTTCAAGGTGAAAGGGCAATATTTCAAACATCTTTAGGGAGGGAAGTTTGGTCGTCAAACATTTTATGACAGTTTAGCCTACCGATACCTATAAATCTAGCACTTTTTGGGAGGCAACTCAAGTTTTCAAATTTCTTTTTCTTTATTATTATTATTATTATTATTAGTAGTAGTAGTAGGATATTCTTAATATCTAGTTTTTGGTTTTCTTTTGTAGTCTTCCACCAATTTTAACAAACATAATGAGGTCAAAGAGGATAATTAGAGTTTTTCCTAAGATTTCTTCATCAAAAAGAGAGTTTCTTATTCTATCTTTTTTTATTAATAAAGATTGATGACAATGTTTGTTTTATGTTTGAGGATAAAATCTTTATTTTGCTAATGTCGAATTAGTTCATGTTAGTTTGTTAATTTTTTATATTTTTACTTTTTTTTATTATATATATTTTTGCTATGATTATGATTTAAAAAACTATTTTTATGTCTTTAGGTCATCTTATGTTTGCGATGTTTATGCTTATAATGATGAAATCCTTATCCAATGATGAGAACTCAGTTATTAATTTATCTTGATTATTGGGAGAATATAAGCTTGATTTGATTTTGTGATTAGATATTTTATTTTTCTCACTATTAGGATGTGATTTTCAAAAATTTTGAGCACCTGATATTTTCCATTGATTTGTATTGCTTATTTGAAGACTATTATGTTGTTATAAATTGCAATTACATCTAGAACCCTAGAATTTGTTTGAGTTCTAATTTTTATTATTTATTATTTGCTTTATTATTGTATTTGGTTTTAATTTATAATGTTTAATCATTTGTTTGAATAAGATTAAGTTCCTTTAATTTTAGTACTCAATAAATATCGTATAATTCCTTTTGGGATCAACACTTCACTTATCACTATATTACTTGTTGCGATACATAGACTTACGTGGTTAATTTTGACAATGGCTTATAAGCCTCTATGCCATGATTCACCCTTTCATTGGATAATTGCCCTGAGACATTCGAAGAAAGAGAGCACGTGACGAAAGTCCTTTATGCATCTGTTGTTGGTAGTCCTATATACATTATTTTTTGCACATTTTTAGACATTTGTCATGTGTTTGGTATTGTAGGTCGATATCATTCAAATCTCGATACCAAGCATTGGCAAGCTGTGAAGCATATACTCAAGTATCTTAAAAAAATGAGGAACTATATGTAGGTATATTCCGAAAGAGACCTAACACCCATGGGATATACGGATTCAAACTTCTGAACTTGTAGGGACTCGAGGAAATCAACTTCAAGGTTTGTATTTGTCTAAGGAGAAGGCACCATTGTGTAGAGGACTGTTAAACAAACATGCATGACAAACTCCATGATGAAAGCTGAGTACGTGGCTAACTCTAAAGTATCTAAGGAAATGCTTGGCTTCACAAGTTCCTTAGAAACCTTAAGGTAATTCTTGGTATGCATAAACTTATTGCACTTTATTGTGTTAATAGTGCAGCAATAGTAAATGCCAAGGAATCTAAACACCACAAGAGGACATAACTTTTAGATAAGAAGTACCATATTATAAAAAAATTGGTGATGGATGGAGTTATTGAAGTCTAAAAAATTATGTCCGAGGACAACCTTGCGGATCCTTTTACTAAAACTCTGGTGGCTAAGAGTTTTGAAAGGCACATCAACAGCATGGGGATGTGAGATGTGACTCATTTACTCCCTTAAGGCAATTAGAGATTGTTAGGAATGCCCTAAGGATGAAAGACATTTTTAATGTATTTCTTTGGTTTGAATTGATTATTCATATTTATATATTCGAGGTTTTATTATATCATTGCTATTCCATCCTCATTTATTTACATGTTAAAGTAAATGTAAGCAAATATGGCTTGACTAGTGTTTATGCCATTAGAATGTTGTATGCAATAGGTTTTATATGCGGAAAGACAATATTCTAAGGAAAGTAGTCTAAATTTATAGTCCATAGTCTATAGGGTTAATGTGAGCAATTAACTCATTTTAAGACTATTATGTCATCTAAATCTAATTGTGAATATGGTTTCTCTGGCCATCTGAGAGAGTTGACTCCTAAGTAGAGACATAGATATATTGCCTAGAATTGGTGATAAACTAGACTAAGAGCAAATTGTAATTAATCCATTAATAAGTTTGTTTACTTGGATTATCATTTTGACATTCATTGTATAATTACCTTAATCCTGCATAAGTAATTAACTCCATGTGTATAACTTGTATACTTTGATGTTCCTAAGCTACTAAACCAGTTCCTTATGTATATGACTTATACTCGATTAGAGCTTTACTTACAGATATAGAATCATAGCTCCTATAATGAGTTAAGGTTATCCTCTTAAAAGGTATTATATGAGATAGTAAAAAAGGATAAGGCCTCGGTCATTTGTTTATCAAATGATAAATTGTTAACATATGGTGAACAATCATTTTCACATAGAG
This sequence comes from Adansonia grandidieri, assembly GCA_038382065.1. Taxonomy (NCBI): domain Eukaryota; kingdom Viridiplantae; phylum Streptophyta; class Magnoliopsida; order Malvales; family Malvaceae; genus Adansonia; species Adansonia grandidieri. Next base: position 34,329 of record JBBYHK010506192.1, on the reverse strand, counting down.
AGTATAATGAACTTTTAGATAAGGTGATCAAGTGGGTAAAACAAACTTTTAACCTTAAGTTGATCATGGATATCATATGAGAGTATTACACAAATGACAAGGTCATAAACTAAAAGGTTATATATAAAGCTTATGCAATACAGTATATAATTGGGAGTGTAGTGTCAGGTCATTAGTGGTATAACTTTGAAATTAATAATTATGTGATTAATTATTCGAGACAAAATAATTAATAGATAGATTATTGAAGCCTAATTATATATGTCTAATTAGTCCCTCCACTAGCTCAACATAATTTCTTAACGAATGGTTATCGATCGAAAATACCCAAAGTCAGATGATTCTCAACATAGTAAAGTGGTACACTAAATTCACTCATTTTATGAGTGTGCGCATTTTCCTAAATAGATAAATAAAAATGATTTTTGGTATTATTTGATTAAATATTTTTTCAAGACAAGAATTAGTAATTTAAACTAATTATATTTTTCTTTTGATAACTATATGAATTGATTTAAATTAAATAGTATGGGAAAATTAATTATTTATATAAATAATTTGATATCTAAGAATTCTTGTTTAAATTTATTTATAAATTAAATATGAATAATATTCTAAATAAATTAAAGAAAATTATTTTATTTATATATTCATTTAATTTTCAATTAAAATTAATTATTTTACTATAATTAATTTTATTTTGATGATTAGTACATAATTATTCTATTCGTATAAAATTGCCATGATTTTATTTAAAATTAGAATTAGAGTTATAAAAAGTTATTTACTTAAACAAAATTAATAGTTTAATTAGAATTAATTAAGTATTGAGATTAAACGAGCTAAACTCCCTAAAGTAAATTAGGCCAAAAATATATAGATATATTTGTGCTTGCCCAAAAAATTGGTGGACTCCTACATTAGGGTTGGCACCACAAATTAGGGTTTTATAGAGATAGTTAAATAATTATTTTAATTAACAAATTAAAAGTTAGGTCTACCTTGTTATCTGATAAAAATAAAAGTCATAAGCCTAGGGTTTCAAGTTAGACTTTGGCACCAAACACTAAGGGTTTCTAATCACATCATCTCGTGATTCTAAACCTAGTGGCACAAGCATTCTTAAAGAAGCAAGAATATGCAAGATTCAAGATGAAAATCATTCAGTTGAACAAGAAATTAAAGAGATTAGAGAAAAAATGTACCTTCAAAGCTTTGTTTTTTCTAGAATCTGCTTGAAACAATGAGAGAATTGAAGAAAATATCTAAATTTTATTAGTGTTGAAGTGTTCAAATTATGTAGGTTGTAAAATAATTAGCCATCACCTATTTATAGACTTGAGGTGGGTCACCTAAGCTTAAGTTACACATGGGTAACATTAATCTTAGCTATTAACCTCCTAACTTCTTTAAATCAACCTAGGTGAAATGGCTATATCTTTCTCTCTTTGAGTTGATGAGTAAAATAATTTCCCTATGTGAATTTTATACCCAAATTTAGTCAAGAATATGTTTATGCTTATGTACTTGTAAAAATTGATTAGATGATCCTTTCTATAGTAAAAATATCTCATAATGACATTCCTTTGAAAAATTCAAAATTTTCTATCTTGGACCTTTAAGATTAAACTATCAAATATTTTCAACCATTTAATTTCTAAGGTCTTGTTAGGACCTAACATTGAGTGCACTTTCTTGACCTTTATTTCATGTTCATTTTGATTTTGGTGCTTCGATTTCAAAATCCGAGTTCTAAAACATTACCAATTTAAAAGTTAAACTTCTAGCACATAGTTTACTTTTGGAAGTTGACTTTGTCTATAGTTGACTTTTGACTTTTTATTGACTTTTGTTTTGACCTTTAAAACAAGTCTCTTTTCATTCAAATATCTTTAAAAATATTCTATTTCTCTCCAGAGATATAACCAATCAACCTTTGTCATACTTGAATTTTTTAGATCCAGTCTCGATATTTCAAATCCAACACTTATCCCTAATTTCTAAACTAAACCCAAATGCTTTTTCTTATCATGCTAAACCTCTACAATCATCAACCTATATTAGACCTCTTAATCATCAATACTTCATCTTAGAAGGTCAAGACTAAGAAAAATGCCACCAACTCATAAAAAATTGGGAAAATTGAATTAAAGCACCCAAACAAAACTAGGTGTTTATAACAGGTAAAGATGCCAAAATTTATATAACATTAAGTATTAAAATGTTGAAATTTATATTAATATGTAATACCTTAAACATGATTATACACAAAAAATGAACACTATATGAATACATGAATTGTCAGGTTGACTCAGTGTAGTTTGTATTATATCCATACAGGCAATAATGTACTTATTCTATGGGAAAATGAAATGGTACTAGTATCATATAGTTTCGATTTGTATATCGGTCTGTACTTATATGATCTAGTCTATACCCGTTATATTTTGATTTTCCTTATTTAAAAAAAATCACTTATTTGATATTCTAAACTAATTTCTAATTTTTTGGTCTTGATCCATTTTTTTTTCAAAATTTTTTATAAGAAATGATAATTAATTTCCTTTAGAGATAAAAATAGCCAATGTTGTCCAAAAACTTATTTAAATAAAGCAATAAGGAAACTAAAGCTATCTACCAAGCAAACTATGAAATCCCCCACAAATGCCGAGTGTTTTGCTAAAGTATGGGCTACCTTGTTACTTACTATTTTAGTATGTTGCAATTTAAAAAATCTAAAGTTCAGGGTAAGTTTTTCATTTTGTTCCATAGTACCTCTAATTGATGAATGATTTACGTGGGGTTATTTAGCTGCTTTCACCTCTAGTTCTCTTTCCAACTTAGTGCCCTTTATCCCCCCTTTAGACAAAAACTAGTGCTACTTTAAGTGTTAGGCTTTCAATAAGGTATATGCCAACATCGATACTCTTTTTTATTGAAAGCAGTGCTAGGACTTCCATTTTATGATCATGTATCACCACATCAATGCCAACAAAGTTCTCCCTATGAAATATAGCACCTCAAAATTTACCTTTCCTATACCTTCCATTGATGGCTTCCAGGTAGTGTTAACCAACATTTTATGAACAGCCTAACTATGATTTCAATGTCCTTTAAAAAATCCTCTAGAAGGATTAAACATTGTTAAAAATCATCTTGTGATCCTTTATTCAATTCCCATGGAAAAATTAATTTCTTGCTTTCTAAATGCTCTAAAATATCAGTGTTATCATTCTCCTTACAGACTCTAGTCACAAAGTCTACAACAAAAATTGCAAGCCTCCATTTCATTATTACATCCAGACCTGCGTAGCTCCACACTATTAGTATATGCTTTTAAACCAATCAGATAGGAGATAGGATATATTATAAAGGTACTAAAAATTGATCAATTTACTTAAGTGATACATAGTTTTCTTTCATGTTAGTAGCATGACTGACAATCATAAACCACTAATTTAATGAAGCTATGGAACATAACAGGCTTTGCAAAAAATAATAAAAATATAATTGTGAGATCCTTATTTATTAAAGACATATTCTTAAATCTATTCTTAGTCATCATATTGCGAAGACAAGGCATTAGCAAGTCTCAAAATAGCACGTTTATGCTTCTTACTTTGGAGTTAGCAATCAATCTTATTGGTTGACATATAAAGATAGTTAGGATAAAATATAAGTGCTTGTTTATGAAAACAAGTTCACTGAACATGGTTATGTGAGAACTCCATTTAGTATTCATCACCCCAAACCTATATGGAAATGTTCTCACTTACTAGTCATGTAACTAGTCCTCTGGCTTATGATACTAGATCATCTTGTAGATGTCATACTTTGAATTTGTAATGAATAAGTTCTAAAATGGAATACAAAAGCTAAGGTAATTTTGGGTATGGCATGAAACGTATGAAGGTTGATGATTGATATAAATAGGATTACTATTTCAAGTTGTATTAGAGATATATCTCGTCCATTCTTGGCTATGGTTCAATGAATAAAGTCTTTAGCCAAATAACGATGAATTTAGAAGAACTTGTTTCTCTAAATTCATATTGTTAACTGTAACCTAAAAAAACTAATAAGAATTAAAGCATGGGTAGACATTACACCATGTTCAAGGTTATTTAGGGATATTTGGCAAAAGGACTAAATTATAATGATAGGCTAGTTGCTGAAAGGTTTTTAAAGAGGTCATTTGGATTCTTCAACATTTTGGTTGTTATTATAAACCTTGCTAGATCCCACTTATGATCTATGTTTATAAATCATATCTTATGTGTGAAATATAAATTACAGTTTATGTTCATTGAAAATATGTTGGGACCCTAATTGAATAAGTTTAAATAATACTAGTTGGATTAAAATTAGAATTCAACTAAGCTAGACAAAATTAATAGAAGGTAAAGTATGGAGGGCTTAATTGAATAAGTATAATTAAGATTTGATTAAGACATATATTGGATTTCTGAAATCTAATTTAAAATGTTTTCATAATGCCATGAAGATAAGAATGCCTTAGCAATATAATGTATAAATCTAGACCTCTAAAAATGTAGGTCTTAAAGAATTTGGATATGTCCTAGAGTGAAAAAGTTTCACATTGTTCATGAGTTTGATTGGGAATCAAATTCATCTCATCTTCCTTATACCTTAGACTATCAATCGTCTTTCGTGCTAAAGGTTAAGATTATAATTATTAGATAATTATTTCTAAAGGATTTACATAACATAAAATAGTTTATTTTGCCATGTCGTTTAATTAAGAATTAAACTTTTGCATGTAAATTCTAATCTTAACCGTTTCACCTAGCTAGTCTTGTGGCTTAGTTGTGAACGAAACCACCAAGGCTTATTCTTGCTAGACTAAGCTTGAGCAAGGTTATTTGGGTGAATATAGGTTTGACTAATGACACTAAATGTTTCTGTCATGAGTGAAATGCGACTCTCTAAAATGGAAAAGTTCCATTTATTATATAAAAGTTTGATCAAGGATCAAACACAACCTTGTTCATCACTTAAGGGGATCGGCATAAGGAGTTAGCATGCATTATAACTATTTTAGCTTGCAAAAAAAGAAAAAAAAAATTCTAATTGAATAAAACACAAGACACCATTATTGCGTCTTCATTAGTTCTCATTTTGTTGTTGTTTTTCTTAAATTGTTAACAAGAATTGCCTAAGAAAAATAAAATTTCCTTACGATAAAGAAGAAAAGTCACTAGCTAGCATTAAAGAATCCTTGATCGTTAAAAAGGTTCCAACTGTCTTTCATGTGTATTACCATTAGAGGCAACAAACTTGGTTTGCTCATGATCTCTAAAAAGCCTAAAGTGATTAACATGCTCAAAGGTACGAGCCTTTGAGTAGGTACTATTGTTTCAATACTTGCAAAATTTTAAATTGTTAGAACCCACATATATGTTAAAATCTAATGATCCTATAGGAATCTGACTATTTCAATGTTTAATTCTTTTGCTAGTTTATCTTCTTATTAATTTTTTAATGCTTAAAATTGTTTAAGCAAGAGGTTACAATCCCCAAAAGATGCATCAAAGCTTAAGATTCGATAAGTACATTTGATTTATTAGTTTTTTTTAGTTTTATGCAAAAATATTTGAAAAATCTATTTTCTTAGATCATTAAATAAGTGATTTAAATCAAGTTAAAAATTTTTTAAGTATTCAATTAAAATTATTTTAGTTAACCAAGATTTAATCTGTGTTTTTCATAAGGAATGCTAATTTATTTTGATGCTAAAATGCATTGCAATTTTTATCACTATTTTAACATTGTATAATTAGTTTTCTAGTTTGTTAAAATTTTGATTTTTATTTATAAATGACATATATATGTTTTTACCATTTATTTATATCAAAAGCAGTTTAAAGAAAATCAATCTGGAGCTTGACATGCAATTGCTTTAGTGTTGGAATTTCCTAGGTTGTTTTGTAAGTGCCTGTAAGCCTAAATCTCTATGCACAGGTGTGCAAAAGTTACATAACCTTGCGGGAAGTTTTTGGATAGCATTATGTCTAATTATGATTTAGATTTTAACGTTGTTCTTAGCTTTAGATAATGCACTAGAAATTGCTATAACCATTATTACACTTGAAACTTCCAAAATCTTGGCTCACATTAGGCAATAGCTACCAGTTTATGGTGTAGCCATAAAGCCATAAGGAGCATCGACAACCTTTTCTATGGTGTTCATAGCCACCAAAAGTGGCACATTATAGACTCAAAAAATGGTAGGTAATGGCCATTTGAATGGCTATAGTGTTTGCCTTTGCTTAGGACATTAAGTGTTAGAGTCCTACTTCAAATGGACATAGTGTTTTAGAAGGAGTGAAATTCCTTAAATTAGGAATTTGATTCCTAAAATTTAGAAGATGAAATGCTAATTGGATTAGACAATGCTTATTTAATGTAATTGAAGTTCCTAAAAATTAAAATGTATTTTCAATTTTTACAACAACTAGTTTCCTAAAATGAATTGCTTTTAAAAGAATTAAAGTTTTGCAGCTTATTTGAATAAAAGTTTTATATAAAATTGTTACCATTATTTAATATATTAAATGTTAATGTTGGAAAATGAAATTTCTTAAATAGTTTAAGAAAGGTTACGTGCAAAATGGTTTGTTTGGTTTAAGACAAATAACCTAACAATTATGTAATGTCTATTTTTAAGATAAAGTTCCTAAAAGTTAGGAATATGATTACAAATGTTTTAATGAACTAAATTAAAGCTATTAAATGATTTGATAAATTGTCTCAAAATGGTTTTGATGAAATTTATGCAAATTATACACAAAATTAGCAAGTGATATTGACTAAATATACCAAACAAATCCCTTGTAAAATATTAATCCGTGCTAAGCATAATTAGCTATATTCCACCATCGTAACAAGATATTGGAGTTTTGATCATAGAAGCAGGACACTTGATTAGTTACATTCAAAATGCATTTTTTATAATTATGCCTTTACTTTAATTATTCCTTGGAAACTTATTACTCCTTTTTGCACGCATCATGTTATCATCATTAGTGTAAAAATAGTTGGCATGAAGGCAGTATTCAGCGAATGAGCTCTCATTATGGCAGAATAACTCTCCTCGGTTACAAAAGAATATAATGAAGTTAGGGAAAGAATGAAAATGAGCCAATGAAATAATGAAGACTATTTCAAGCCTAGATATGTGTCTTTGTTCTAGATAAAGTTGAAGGGAATCATATATTTTGAATCTGACAATTTAAAAATATTTATTCATTAAATAAGTTAAGAATACGATGGTGATGTGGGCAGGGTTTCCAAGGAATACAATTAACCATTGTTTTTTCAAATTTGGTGATCATCTAGAATAACTAGTGAATTACAACTTTATTGTACTATAATTGGTGCAACAAAAAAAAATAAAACAAGATTACAGGTCAATTACTTTAGGATCTTTGAATCATATTTACATGTGATTACAAAAATTTTCCAATGTATAAGATCTCAAGAATTGAGTTCATACCCTCTCAAAGTCTTATAACTTTATGAAAAAAAATCCCTATAAAAAGATCCACCAAGAAAGGTCATGTCTAAACTCTTTCGAGATCATGAAGGTTTCAAACACAAAACCTCCAATGGTGATCTACAAACAATGAGAAAAACTTTTCAAGGTCCAGGATTCTTTAGTGTTACCTAAAAGATCTTCAGATCATAAACAAAAGGTATGTCTACTAGTTTTTCACTTTTAAACAAATCAAGAACACTTTTTGATCATAAAGATACAAAAAATAGGAATAAAGAAATATCAAGAATGTTTCTCTTTGGTGACTGATATAGGGTTTTCTTGAAATCCACTAAGCCAAACTCGTTTATATCTTTATATATATATATATATATACATAACAATAATAGGTTAGGCTTCTAAAGAATCACAAAGCCCATTAATGTTGAAAATGGTCCATATTGGTCCTACTTTAGGTAAAACCCTTTTACCTAGTCTAATCAAGATTGGGCCAATGTTTTATGTAATTTCTACCTTGGTTAACAACATAATTTGTTGGGCTTTGAATCATTTATCCCAAACCTAGTGTCATTACATACCTTTCACAGGAACATGCCTGACTTAAATATTTTTGGTTGGATTTGTCATGATACAATGAGAAAATAATGTTTCTTATATGAAGATTGGGGTAGATCATTATCGCAACATAGCTCAGATACGAATCCTGACTAGCGTCCTAAAATGGCAAATGTACCCATTATTTCTATATATATCTATATATATGATTATTTTTTATTATTTGGGGCCATATCATTATTATTTTTCTCTATTTTTCCATGTCTAGCGACTGAGTTACGACACAAAAATCTTATTTTAGCTAGGTGAGATTGGACACCTATTGGAGTTTATATATTAAGGATTAGGAAACCCATAAAACAAACTCTGAGGTCTGTGTTCATACCAAGACCGCTTGAAAGAGTCTGGGAGTCTATTACAATCACAAGTAAGGATTGACTTTCTCGTGATGCCCAATAATCAGTACCTTATTAATCCTACGCGTTAGCTTAAATTTTTATTTTTATTTAGTTTTAATATTTGATATTTAATTATAATTCTCATATTTCAAAAATTAAAAATTTCAAAACAAATTTATTATTTTGGATTGGAAAGTCAAGTTTTTAATATTTTTGAAAATCAAAATATCTTCCATTCTTTTTGAAAAACCAAGAGAACATGAAAATTTTTACCATTCTCTAGCGTACGCTGCTGGAGAGCTGGTGGAATACAAAATGTTTTAAAAATCAAACATCTTTTATACCCCGCTGGAGAACCTATGGAATTCTAAATGATGAGGCCATATCTTCCTCCACCTTATTCCAATCAATCTAATCTCATACATTATGGAAACTAGACTTAATAATTTTTCGATTCATATGTGATATGCCTTTTAGCTCTTTCGGAATCAAAATTGTCACCCTTCTTAATTTGACTCATGTGCAGGGTTACTGTTTTTAGTGCACCAGAGTCAAAAGTTGTAATTCTTTTAAGCCTTGAGATACATGGGCTTTAGGCCTTGCTTCATGAATATAAAAACTCCTCTTTCACCAACGCCTCTAACATTATATGGTCAAGTCGTATGCATCTAAACAACATAACATTAGTTTAGTGGGACCATTATTCATAACTTAGGTAGCTTAGACGGTAGTCTTGATCTTAGGTTAGCCTAACAAGTCTTCTATGATTGAAACTTGAATATCTTGTTATACATAATGGAACATAGTTTATTATGCTTTAGGATTATTAACTTTAATTTTAACTAATGACAACAAAAATTTCTTCAAAAATTTTAAAACAAATAAAAAGATTTATCAAAGTTTGAATAATTAATTGTAAAATAAACTAATTCACTTACATCGCATATTTTTATTTGCATCATTAGCATTTAATGAAGTATGAAAATAAATAGAGATCTAACCTATGATGAAATTCTAAGGAGATTGAAAATAGGCAATTTTTTATTTCTAGCTTAGAAACATTTTTAAAATTTTGCTAAAACATTAGATAATTTAGGAGAAAATTTCAATATCCAGGATTCTCATTTATTTCTAGATAAAAAAATTAAAATAAAGAAAATGGACAAAGAAAGGAAAATAAATTCAAAATTGAATAGAAATTTTAGGATTTCTTCATAAACTATAAAATTAAATACTAAGTTGGACCTTTTCAACGAAACAAATGAGTTTTCTTGAATACTGTTAAGATGAAAAACATTTTTAAACTTTTCAATATTTAAATAATAAAACTTAATCAAGAATAAAAATCTCGTTAACTAAGACCATTTCAAATATTATATAATATTAAATTATTCTATCTTTTGGATAGGTATTGTGGTAGTGCTAATACCTTCAGCACATATGATTGACTTCCTACCCTTATTTATAATACAGAACATAACCTTATGTTTTTAAGGAGTTTTACTCAAGTTTAGGATTTCTTTAAGGATGATAGATTTGATTAGATAGCCAATTACAATTAATAAGAAAGATCGATGGCAAGTCTTTTTAATGTGCAACAATTTAGTTCTCAAAATTGCACATTATGAAAATTGACTAAGATAAAACTACACCTAATGCATGAAAAGATAGAGGAAAAGCCTTAAAAAGTAAAGATAAAGTGCTGAGAAATTAGGTAACTGAATTTGCATGTTGATTGTGATTTACAAAACTCGTTTCACATTGTGCGCTTCAACTCATATTTACTATGACAAACTGGGCAAAAAAAAAAAAAGCAAAAACTATAGTTAAGAAGTTACTTGATTCACTTGGCTCTTCCACTATGGTGTTCCTATCTAAGCCTGGAATATTAATACCTTTTAGAATATTGCAAGTCCCTGGGATGAATTTATTCACACCAATAGAATTCAATGACGTTCAAAATGGTCTATATTCATTTATAATAATCAAGTTTAAAATTTTGATGACTTAATTACTCTCTCTTGTAAATATGTTGAAGTTTCTATCACAGTCTCTGAAGTTGGCTATAGCCCTAGTGATGAAATTTCCTTGTTCAATCTCAAAAATTCAGAATATCCCTACAACGGCTTAGTTGATGTCTGAGAGAGAAAGTTTTTTCTTTTGATGAGTGTCATGAAAAAGAAGATGATGCTATTAAGGAAAGCTAATAGTCATTGTTTCTTAGCATGAGGGACAAAAAGCCAGTGGCATTAATCTTTAACATTAATAATCAGGTGGCAAAATCTTTGAGTGGCAATGTTAGTAGCTGTTTCGAGAAAAATAAAGGATGTTTTAAGCAACATTCAGATTTATTGAGCAATTTTACTATAATGACCCTATAAATCATGGTATATAATTTTATGGAGCTAAATTTTGTACCAATAGTCCTATCTTAGGTGAGCTCAATATTAATAAAGCTACAGGTTCTGACCTTGACCCATTAATAGAAGAATTAACTGATTATGATAGTGTTTATGATGAGCATACCTCAAATGGTAAGTCCATTATCTCTTTCTTTACTAGTAGAACCAAAATAATTCTCTATGGCAAAAAATTCTTCCATAGGCAGAAGAAAGGAAAAGTAGATTTAAAAGCTCAATGAATAGATTCTAAATACTCTGAAGCAAAAAGAAAAAAAAAAGGTAAGAGCTTAGAAAGAAAAAGATAGTACAAACCAAAAATTAGGCCCTAGAGACTGCTAATGAATTTCTTTTTGATGATGATTTCAAAGACTTGAAGAAAATGGTGGAAGAGGATGCAATCCCTACTCAAAAAATTGGGAAAGTTCTAGGTTATTTCACTAATTATGATGATTGTAAGGTCATAAAAAGAATTACAAGTTAGGATAGGGAAACTGATCGAATCAAATTCACTATTTAAGATATTATCTTGGAATATCCAAGGTTTGGGGATGGCTTTTAAGCAAGCAATTTAAGTTTTATTTAAGAAACAAAACTTAAAAGTGTGTCCAAGATTTTGATTGAGAACTTAGAAGGGTATTTTAGGCTATTTCTTAATGAAATCTTCTCATAATTCTAGAGGATTGATTTTATCTTAGGATCAATCATGCTTTAAGAGTTACAGGATTTATTATAGGAGTAGTTTTTGGTAGTGTGTCACAATTATGTGAAACCAAAATTTGTCTACTCTCATTATAATATTTATCGTCCATGTGATTTAGTTAGAAAAATTAGTGTGAAAAGAAATTTTAACCCTGAAGAGTTCTATTCAAGCCCTTACTATGGCAGGTGATTAGAATACTCATTTTTTTCATTACACAACTCTTGTCACCACGTGCCTACCTTTACAACTTCAAACGATACAAAGTGCATGATGCACTCGACTTAAAATAAATGATGATTGGTTTTGGTCGAGCCTTTAAGTTATCCCATGATCAGGATTCGGGTTAGGCAGAATAATGTGAAAGAGAGAGAGATCCTCGAACGAATTACTCATCCATCGAGCTTTAGAGAGCCACTGTGAAGTGGCCATAAACATGGAGTCAACATCGATCATTTTAGGCTAGGCAAGATTGGATGCCTATTGGAAATGATATTTCAAGTTACAAAACATGAAACATTGATTTCAAGGTCTACAAAGTCTAAAGATTTATTGGTTGGGTTTAGGAGTTGGTTATGCATGGGAAGGATTAGCAAACCCATGATGCCCAAAATCAGTACCTATTAACTATGACCCACTTTGATCTCATTACATCAGTTCCATTTAGTCTTTATTTGGATATAATTAACTTTCAATGCATGAAGTTCTGTAAATTTAGATCCGAGGTTTTTTCTAGAAAATTAGCTCACCTATGTACCTCGAAGATGTAAGGAACATAGTGATTTTTGTGAAAACAATGTTCGGATTAAATTTAAAAATTTTGATGTTTCGTATTAGGCACTAGAGAGATACCAACACAGAGCATTTCCTTGTCAGCTTTATTGAAAAACAAATTTTAAACATGAATGCATAATAATCACTACAAAAACAAACATTTTAAGAAGACAAAAAAGAGAAATAGAATAATATCATAAACAAGCAATCACAAATAAAAAAAACGTAAAAAGGAAGGATGATCAAAATGTATCTCATAATTGCCTTCAATTATTGAAAAATAGTCGTAATGAAAATTATAGAGACTGGTTTGGATTCGGTGGTAATTTAAGGGACAAAGATGATTTTAATCAAAGCAGTCTGAAGCATCCGGAAGAAAGAAAATTTTGGATTTCTTTTGGTAAAGCGGGGTTGGAGTATCCCCTTAGAGAGGTGGGGTTGGAGTATCCCTAAAGATAAAGTTAGGAAAATATTTAGGAATAAAGAGAAAATTCAAATTTTTGATTAAGAATAAGGTTGGAGTATCCTTTTATAGTTGTGGGGTTAGAGTTCCCCCAAAGATAGAGTTAGGAAAATATTAGGGATAAAGAGAAAATTTGAATTTTTTATTAAAAAATAGGGTTAGAGTATTCCCTTAGAGCAATGGAGTTAGAATATCTCCGTTAGTGAAAATTTTAATATAGGGAAAAAAGATATCTAGTATGAAGTCATTTTGGTATTTTAGCCTTGATCAGAGTCTAAGGGCTAATGTTGTGGGGGGAAACTAATCGGGTGCATTTCAAGACATTCGAATGTTTCGATAAAGGAGATTTGGAAATAAAGTTAGAAAAAAATAGGGGATGACATCAGGTCATCTCCATTCCCGAGTTTATTTTGGGAACATTCGTAGGCTTCAAGGGGTAAACAAGGTACCGTTGGAAAGGTAACTTGATAAGGTTTAATGTAAAAATATTTCAAAAATCCCAGAAAATTACTTTCTACATGAATTTAATTTTTAAAGTTAGGTTTGTCTCGACACTGGCAGCTTGTACAAGTAAAAAGGTATGATGGATTTTGAAAACATTATTCCTCACTTATCTAGAATTGTTATATCACAAATAATATCTTTCCTAAAAGCGAACTTTGTGAACGTTTTAGGAAAAACATTTAAAAATTTCATAAAAATCATGTGATGGGCTAAAATGGTTCAAATAGAATATTGCACACTAATTCTAAGGTTTCCTAACAATAAAGGTTCAAAAAATCATAACTCCTACATCTAGGATGATTCGAGGATGGAAAGGCATCCTTGGAAAGGTAATTTGGTGCCCTTTACGAGAAAAATATTATAAAAATCAAAGAAAATATTTTATGGTTCAAAAATTATTTTTAAAATTTGGACTACTGTGCTGCCAAGATGAAAACAAGGGATTATTTAATTTTTCGATTTCCCTAGGGGGTCGAACTCAAAATATGGACATTTAAAACAAGGGAAAGAATAACACAGACATCCCAAGTCCATTCCATAATCTCAGAGTAGTTTGGGATGATGAAACAACCTTTGACCATGCCATGAAGTTGTTAAACTCGTGATTAAGGCTTAGTTTTTCCCAACTAAAAAGAGGTTCCTTTACTTGAAAAACAACATCTTTAAACTTGTGTCATCATGAATCCAGAGCTTAAATATTTGTTTTATCCCCAAGATTGGAATACCAATTTTATGAAAGCATTAAATCCATTTTATTCTTCATCTATTAGAGGTAGCATGAACTTAACTTGCGAATTTTTTTTCAAATCGGGTTCTTTAGTAAACAAACAAGCATTTTAAAGGAAATGTCATAAATAAAATATAGTTTATACAACGATAAACATGGATTAAACATGCAAACATATAAAGTTGACATTTTTTACATGAAATTGGGTGACAAAAATGCAAGACGATGACAAATAAGCTGCCTAGAGATGATATGAACATGTTTAAACAAAGGAATGGATGCAAGAGTGGTCAAGATAGCATTTTTATTTCATGAGACTTCTTAAAACATAAGAAAACATATGAACATACATAAGACATGTTAAGGTGACCATTTAAACATGAGATAGATATGTGAATATGGAAGAAACATGGCAAAAGATGCATGAACAAAGGCTGCATAATGATGAAAATGAAGTATGGTGAGTTTGTATATCCAAACAACATCAACATGTCAAAAAGGTCATCAAGATCCTAAGACTACCACAACCAAGGCAACAATAATGCATGAGAGTCTTAGAAGGGTCATGACAGCATGAAGGGCTTACTAAAATAAAGTGATGATAAAAACAAAAAATGTATGGAAAAGGTAGAAAATATACCCAAAAAAACTTGAACTCTTTCTCCCTTCTTAAAGCATTAGCTCTTTTTGCTATTACTTAGCAAGAAAATGACGAAAGGAAGAAGCTTTCAGGTAATATGGTTGCTGGTGGGGTGTTTTAAGGGTGAAAGTATGTGAAAGTTTGAATTTTTAAAGGTTTTCTGGTGGTGGTTTTTGAAAGTATGTGAAGGATAGTTAAGGGTGAAAAACAATGGAATAGTGTTTTTGGTGAGTTTTTAGAACTAGGGATTGTTAGAGGATTTATGGGAATGGATGGAAAGTTTTTTGAGATTGTTGGAAAGTTTTTTTTAAATAGCTGAAGTTTTTTTTTAGGTAGCTACAAGTTTTTTTTATTCAATGCTTAGCCAATGCCTTTAGGAGACAAAGCAAAGGCATTTTTGGTCTTTCTCCCCTATACCAGGGCATATCTCTAGCTACCATGCTCAGCTGATTTTCTTCCTATTGGTTCTACCATGCTGTGCAATGAGGCAGAAAGGCTGTGACAGCTTGTAACTAGAGATATACCCTCTTACAACCATATATCTTTTGAAATGATCTTTGTCATTGGTTGTTTGGGCTTAAAAATTTTTTTTGAATCTAATCATAAGCCCAAAGTTGAGGTTAGCAATCATTTATGATAGTTCCTTGGTACAAAAACATGTTTAAATTGAATTTTTGAAGGCTAAAAAGTGGCTCGAACTAGGCAAAAATGCCTTGGTGTATTGATATAAAACATGTTGTATCAATACACAAGGTACTTTTTAACCATGAGTATTAATAATACAATGAGCTGTGTATCAATACCAAGAGCAAAAAAATGTTTTTGTTCTCGAGAGTTAGAGGCCTGTATCGATACTCCATGGGTTTGTATCGACACTCATGCTTGTATATCAATACATTTTGCCAAAAATCATAACTTTAGCAACTGCCAAGGTTTGCATCAATACAAACATGCTAGGTATCGATACCACATCTTAGGTATTGATACCAAGGCCTCTTATATCCATACTACACTTGAAAACTCAAGTTTTGGCATTGTAAAGCCTCGTATCAATACTTGTGTACTAATATAACTTGCACGTATCTACGGTTTCTCGATTTTCCTTAACTTGATCATAAAATAGTGGGAAATTGATTCGTGTACTCATCTGAATGACTCTAGTGACACCATGAAAAAATGGCCTTTAATGCCTCATTTTACATTTTTCTTCAATACGACTTATAAGCATTTTAGACCTTCCCAAAAAAATTTTTTTGCTTGGTGCCATGTCGCCTAATAGTGCCTGATGACATGACACCTGACAATCGTACCCCTAGTTTTTATTTTTATTTTTTGATTTTATCAATTTTTACCTAAGTCCTAGGATGTCAGAAACTGGCCCCGGACAAAATGAGGTGTCTACAATTGCCCTTCTCTAATCATTGCTAAGTATTAGGAATAGGGCAAAGATAAATAGACACCATTTTGTTCAGATTGGATGATGGATTCATGTGCCTGCAGAGAAGTAAAGAGCTATTTAGTGTCACATCTAAATAGGTTGGGTAACTTGCAAAAAAAAGATTTGATGAGTTTTGTAGGGTTTAACCTCTCTACTAGGTTATTTTTTTGGTTTTAGTCCCAAACAAGTCCATCAATTTATGTGGGTTTTGAGGTAGGTAAAGAAATACATCTAGTTCTTTATGGCTAAGGTAGATACGTGCCACCAGTTTCTACGGGCTTTAAGGTAAAAAAAAAAAAGATGACCCACTTTTTGCGGACTAAGGTGGATAGGTCCTACCAGCTTGTGTGGGCTTTATGGTAGGTATGTGTCCTGCTCTTTGAGGACTGAGGTAGATAGGTGCTATTAGCCTGTGTGGGCTTTGAAGTAGGTAAGTGTCCTACTCTTTGAGGACTAAGGCAAGTGGGTGCCACCAGCTTATGTGGGCTTTAAAGAGTTAAGCATCTTACTCTTTGAGGACGGAGGTAGGTAGGTGCCACCAGCTTTTGTGGGCTTTAAAGTAGGTAAACATCCTGCTCTTTAAGGACTGAGATAGGTACGTGTCACTAGCATCTGTGGGCTTTATTGGTAGGTAAGTGTCCTACTCTTTGAGGATTGAGGGGGTAGGTGCCACTAGCTTGTATGGGCTTCATGGTAGGTAAGCGTCCTGCTCTTTAAGAACTGAGGTAGGTAGGTGCCACCAGCATGTGTGGGCTTTAAAATAGGTAAGCATCTTGCTTTTTGAGGACTAAAGTAGGTTGGTGCCACCAGCTTGTGTGGGCTTTAAAGTAGGTAAGCATCCTACTCTTTGAAAACTGAGGTAGGTAGATGCCACCAGCTTATGTTGGCTTTAAAGTAGGTAAGCATTATGTTGTTTAAGGACTAAGGTAGATTGGTGCCACCAGCTTGTATGGGCTTTAATGGTAGGTAAACTTCCTGCTCTTTAAGGACTGAGGTAAGTAGGTGCCACCAACTTGTGTGAGCTTAGTGGTAGGTCAGGAAAGGCATCCTGCTCTTTAAGAACTAGAAAGAAATGAGTTTAGATACCCTTCTTGGGTATTTTTAATGAGCACGTAAGGTTAAAGGTACTTACTAGTGGCTTGTCGAGGTTTTTTAAAATTAAAAAATTATACCTTAGGTTTTCTACAAATTTGACTCCTATATATAGGAGCTGGTACCTATAGGATGTTAAATGCTACATAATGCATGGGGATGCAAGTGCTTATCTAAATGATGCAAGGCTAATGACTTTGAAAGCCTAATCTAGTGTTTTGGTTTTGGCCTTTTTTAGCTTTGATAAGGTGGCTTTTTGCCCAGGGTTGTCAATCTTGCTCTAGATTTTTAGAGGCTTTGAATGTTAAGGTTGTCCTTTCTTCAAAGGTACAGGAGGTCCATGATCACTAATTAGAAAGAGGTTTTGAGCATATTTTAAAGATGTAGGGTCCTAGTACAAGACCGATTGTGGTGCTAAGAGTTTATTCTTAGTCTCTAAACATGAAACAAAGCTCCTACAAAGTTTTATCCTTTCAAGTAATGCTAGGAAATCCTATTATCAGTTTTGTTTATTTATTAAGCATTATTAATTAAACGATAAACATTATGCTACATGTAATACGGGGTTACAAAAAGATTTTATGAGAAATCAAGTAATTGCATTTTCATTCAAAGAAAGAAGGTACAAGTTGTGACAAACTTATGAGATTATGAAAGATTTTGAAATACAAAAGTGATAAGAGAAGTCTTTGTGGTTGATTGGCTCTGATACTGATGACATGAATTCTCCACTGAATGCTTTTAGAGATTTCTTTCAAGCAATTAATCTTTTCGAAGCTAGTCGACTAATAAAAAAATTCCTTAGATTACCCTATGGTGGGATAGAGGCCTCAAAGTTAGGTAGTTTCCATTTTTTGAGTACAAGTATAGATGAGGTTTGGTGGGGTTTGGTTAGCATAGAACAATGGGTTAGGTTATGACTTGGTTTCTTGATCAGAGTTATGAATATGAGAAAAATTAGTTTTGGGCTGATGATGGTTTGGGCTTGACTTAGTTTGAGTGAAGGGATCTGGTCACTTAAGCCGCCCTTTCAGGTTTTCAACTTAAGCTGATCTTCATTTCTTTATTCTTCTCTTTTTGTTTGTTTTTGTTTTTTTATTTTTTATTTTTTGGAGAATGGTAGGCGAAGGACTAATAGAATTCTCTTTCAGGTTTTCATCCTAAACTCCTTTTAGGCATAGTATTTTTTAACAGAATCAGAGTTTACAAGGTTGGGTACGTCACTGCATCCATCTTGGTTAAGATTAAGGCTTTTCTAGGGAATACACATTTCACCATGTATGGCCCTTTCCAATTTGGTTTCCATTTTTTGCGAGCATCTTTATGGATTGAGAGAATTTGTTTGAGTACCAAGTCACTTTCTTGGAACTAGTAAAGATAAACCTTTTGTTATGGGCCCTCATCATAAATTTTTGATAAATTACCCATGACCAATGGCTTTAATTCTTTTCTCCTCAATGAGATTGGGTTGCTCATATCAGCTCTTAACTGATTCAGCTTCTTTAAGTTGGGATTCCATTAAAATTCTAAGTGAAGGGATTTTTACCTTGATTGGTAAGACAGCCTCTATGCTGTAGACCAAGGAGAATAGGGCAGCACCAGGGGAAGTTTGTACTGTTGTGCGATAGGCATGTAATGCAAAAGGTAACTTTTCATGCTAATCTTTGTATGTTTCGTCCATTTTTTCAACTATCTTCTTGATATTCTTGTTGGCTGCTTTGATTGCTCTATTCATTTTTGGACAATATGGGATGAAGTTTTGATGTTGAGTCTTGAATTGAGAGTAGACTACTTGCATCATTTTATTTTTCAGATTACATGCATTATCTGTGATTATCTATTCGAGAAGACCATATCTACAAATGATGTCTTGTTTTACAAATTTACAAATGACAAATCTAGTGACTTGGCATAAGAAGCCGCCTCTACGCACTTGGTGAAATAATCAATTGTAACCAAAATGAAGCAATGCCCATTAGAAGCTTTAGGGATAATTGGTCCAATCATGTCTATGCCCATCTAGAAAAAGGACATAGAGTTGTCATAACATGTAGAGGTGTCGGTGGGATATGGATTTTGTTAGCATAGATTTGGCATTTGTGACACTTTTGAGCATAGTTAATGTAATCATTTTCGAGAGTCAACCAATAATAGTTTAATCACATGACTTGTCTTGTAATTCAGTGTCTATTACTGCACGTACCATAAATTTTTCCGTCAACTTCTTGAAGTATTCTTTTGGCTTTAAAGGCATCCATGCATCGGTACCTGATCTTAGCCTTTCTTGTACAAAATCCCACCATCCAAAATGAAGCTCATGGTTAATCATTAGATGGTTCTCTTATCAGTTTTGGTGGCATCTTTTGGGTATCGTTGATCCTTGATGTACTGAAAGATGTCATGATACAATGGCAAATCATCCTTCTCTTCTTCAACATTCTGACAATGTACCGGAGTTGTATAGCTGTTTATTTCAACAGAAGTGATGTTTGATTCTCAATTGAATTTGAACATGGACAATAGAGTGGCCAAGGCATTAATAATTTGGTTTTTTTTTCTTGATATAGATGTTTAAAGCTGATGTGATCAAACTCTTTCTTGAGCTATGCTATTTAGATTCTCATAGTGGCTTAGTTTACCATTACGCGTTTTCCATTCTCCCTTCAATTGGTAAAAGACGAGGGCTAAATCTCCAAACACTTATAGCATTCGAATGCCCCTTTCAATGGCTGCTTGGAGTCCCATGACACAGGCCTCATATTCAGCTATATTGCTGGTGCAATAAAAAATCAACCTTATAGTGAAAGGGTGGTGGCTTCCCTTAGAAGAGATGAGAATTGCCCTATTTTCATGCCCCAGTGCATTTTGAAGTACATTTTCCACGATAACCCACACTTAACAGCGTCCTCTACCTCTGATATGCATATTAATGATTAGTCAGGAAACTCGAAGTTTAAAAGTTGATAGTCATTTGTGGCTCGACTTGGTAAAAGGTCTACTATTGCACTATCTTAGGTGGCTTTTTGGTTCACATACACAATACGTACTCCGAAAGCATAACTTGCCATCTGGCTAACATCCTGGATAAGGTGGGGGCTTCATACAAATATTTAATAGGATCAAGCTTGGCAATTAACCACGTAGTGTGGTACAACATGTATTGCCTTAACCTCCTAGCTATCCAAGCTAAAGCACAACATACCTTTTCTACGAAAAAATAATTATTTTCATATTCTGTAAATTTTTTGCTCAAGTAATAGATAGTCTATTCCTTTATTCCTGATTCATCATGTTGCCCTAATACACAGCCCATCTATTAGTCTAGAATTGATAGATACAAGATTAGCAACCGGCTGGGCACTAGTGGCACAAGTATTGTAAGGTTTGAAAGGTAATGTTTGACTTTATCAAAAGCTTCTTGGCATTCTTGATTTCATTCTTCAAGATTTAATTTTGGAGTAGCCAAAAGATCAGATCGCATTTGTTGGTCAATTTAGATATGAATTGGGCTACTTAGTTCATTCTTCCCAATAAACTTCTCATTTACTTTTGAGTTCAAGGTGGTGGCAAATTTTGAATGGCCTTAACCTTGTTAGGATCAACCTCTATTCCTTTCTCGCTCACAATGAAACCCAATAGTTTACTGGATGCGGTGCCGAATGTGCACTGGCAGGATTTAGCTTGAGCTCGTAGTTGCGAAGCCTTTTGAAGAGTTTTCGCAAACTGGCCACATGTTTACTCTCTTTTAGTGACTTAGGGATCATATCATCCATATAGACCTTGATTTTTTTATGCATAAGATCATGGAATAATGTTACCATCACCCTTTGGTAAGTTGCCCTAGCATTCTTAAGCCCGAAGGGTATCACTTTGTAGTAAAAAGTGCCCCACATGGTTACGAAGGTGGTCTTTTCCATGTATTCAGCTGCCATTTTGATTTGGTTATAGCCCAGAATCCCATCCATAAAGGAAAACAATGCATTTTTTGCAGTGTTGTCTACTACGGTGTTAATGTGACGTAAAGAGAAATTATCTTTTGGACTGGCTCAGTTTAGATTCCTATATTCCACACATATTCGCACTTTATTATCCTTTTTAGGGACTAGGAATATATTGGCTACCCATTTAGGATATTCAGCTACCTCGAGAAATCTTGCTTCAAATTGCTTCTTCACTTCTTCTTTAATCTTCAGAAGCATTTTAGGCTTTATCCTTCTAAGCTTTTGTTGTATGAGCTTACACTTAGGTTTGAGGGAAAATTTATAGACCATAATGTTGGTATCTAATCTAGGCATGTCTTGGTAGGACCAGGCAAACACATCTTGATATTCTTGGAGGAGACTTATTAGTTCAGTTCGAGTTGATGGTTCTATGGAAGTTTTGATTTTAACCTCTTTCTTATCTTTTTCTATTCCAAGTTTTATGGTTTTAGTAGGTTCTTTATGAGGTAATATCTATTTTTCTTCCCATTCAACTAGTCTCAGTAGGCCTAGAGGGATAGGGTTATCTTCAAAATCCTCTTCAGATTTGACTTCACCGGCACAGATTAGTTGCTCGAAATGGATTTCTGAAGTTCTAGTATAAACATTCATGTCACCTTCATAAGGGTACCTGAAAATATGAGAAAAAACCATACAGGTGGAAAAATATGTAAAAAAAGGTATGAGGTTGACAAGAACTATGAACACAAAAAATGAAATGCATAATGCTTAGTCATTTTCATTTATAGCACTTAATAAAAGATGCCCATACAAGGATCCTACAATGCTTTTAGGCGAATGCATGTAGGTTTAGTTCATAGCATTACTTTAAAACAGACTTGAACAATACAAGAATCTCAGTTTTAGTCCAAACACTCGGAACAAATCCTAGAGGGCACAAACTAGTCTCCAGACTTGTGGTTAATCTCTAGCTTATCAATCGCATTGATAGAGTCATCCTTGAATGCCATGTTCAATATGAGCACAGCATTAGCAAAGCCAATATTTACATGTCCCCTTGGGCAAAAATTTCTTGAAGTGGTGGGAATATCATTGGCTCATCCTCCATGTCTCATCCTGACAAATGGGCTTCATCTTCTTCTTTTTTTTTTTTAGCTTGTTTTCTTTTTTGCTATGCATTGGGCTTAAATCCTAACCATCTCCTGTCGATCTGGTTAATAACTTTTAACGCTTGAGTAATCCCTTAGAGGTGTTTTTTGAATCCTTTTCCAGCCTGGGCATTTTTCTTGACAGTTAACTTTAAACCTATTTAAGTACTCTCCGATAGGCGAGGCTGACCATTGGCAACCCATCCTTTAAATAACTAGCATTAACAAACTCAAAGGATTTGAAAAAAGATTATGGGATATCTTCATTAGGTTTAAGGTATGGGGCATCAGTTGTGGCAGCAGTAATAATATCTTCTTCTCTTTCGATATTGACAACTTTGTTCTCGATGATGAATTTTAACTTTTGGTGTAAAGATGATGGTATTGCCCAGTACAGTGAATCTAAGGCTTTCCCAATAGGCAATTATACAATGGAGCAATGTTCATCACATGGAAGTTGACTTCATATGTACATGGGTCAATTTAAAGTGGAATAGTGATGTTCCCCATAACGTTTTGATAAGTTTCATCGAACACTCGCACAATCGTATGACTATTTTGGATATGAGATGCTTCAATAAGGAGCTTGTTCAAGCATGACATGGGCATTACATTTAAAGCTGACCTATTATCAATGAACACCTTGGGCAACGTGGTGCCTTTACAATATGTGGTGATATAAAAGGCTTTGTAGTTTTCTCTCCCTTTGTGCAGGATTTCATCATCGCTGAAAGATATGTAATTATCAATAGTGATGTTGCTCACTAAGCGATCCAACTGACTTATAGAAATGTTGGGAGGGACATAAGCATTCCTGTGAGCTTCAAAATTTAATAGTAGTGACAACACAGATATCTTGGTGGGTTGCTTACCCACTTGTTCAACTAATCGATGATGTTGTATTCATTGTGTTTGATGAATTTAAGAAATCCTGTAGCTTTTTTCTCATTCACTAGCTCCTTGGGGACTATTGACCCTGAGTTTTTGATTGCAAATTTCAGTGCTTAAGGAATAGGACTACTATTCTCTTACTGAGTTTCACTTTTTACTGATACTGGGGCATAACATTTGCTACTCTGAGTTAGGTGACTTACTCCTAAAAGGTCTATGCTCCCTATTTACTAACTAGATTCCTCGATGATTAAGTTTTTGTTTGCATAGTTCCAAGGAACCACCTTATCATCCTTATAAGGGAAAAAAGATGGAAGTTGAATGACCAACCTTGGCGTGGGCTGAAAAAGGGCAGCTTTGGCTCTCAATCAATTGTTATACAAGATCGATGGCCTTCTAACCCCATAAGAAAGATTGCCTTCTTATTCTTCTATAGTGTTGACAGACTGTGTTGCATTTACAGACTCGGTATGTGGTGTTTGCTTTTGATCATAAAATTCGATGCTACCCTCATTCATCACCCTTTGAACCATAACGCGAAACTTTTAGCATGTTTGAAGAGTATGGCCATAAATAGTATGGAAATCACAGAAGTTATCAATTATTTCTTCTATTTTTTTGGCTGCATTAAGTAGCTTAGCTTGTATCAGGATTTGCCAAACCAAATTTATTAGCGTTCTAACTTCTTCTATGTTTTCTACAATCTCACAGTTTTTTTCAATAACCATTCTCTTTTGGTCTAACTCAACACGAGTTTGAGATGAACTAGCTTTCGTGCTAGATTTTGATTACTAACTAACCTTCATTTTTACTTTCCCTTTAACTTTATAGATATTTTTCTACCGATTTATTTTCTATGGCCTTATCGATCATCCTACAGAGTACAACTACCTTTTTGTAATCAGAGGCTTGCAATGTGCTAATAAATCTAACAATCATATCTTTTTTCGTTAATAAGGGATGAATCTGGGCAACCTTTTCCGTCCATCTCTAAGCATACTGCCTAAAACTTTCATTAGCTCTCTTTTTCGTGGCCACAAGAGATAGATAACTTGAGATCCGGTCATCCATAGGCCTCTCCTCATCTTTGGCATTAATAGATGGATCGACTTATAGAACTTAATCTCGAACAGATCCATTATCCCTTGAACCATTTCCAAGAATGATAGGCAATGTTACAAATTGTGTCCTTGACTGTAGTGGCAGCAAGATATTTCAATGGCATTCTTTCTTTGATTTTTATCATCTGTCACTATTCCAGCTTTCATGAAAGCTTACCAGACCTTGCTCATTAGGGTTTTGACTTCTCCAATGCTTTTTTTAACCCAATAACCTTTTCCATCGGTTATAACATTCACTTTAGGTTCAGCCTGATTAGGGAGTGGATTGGCTCCAATATTTGGTCTAAGCCCTTGTTTGACCTTGATCACTTATTTTTCTAGTAGGTCCTGCACCTTTCTTTTAAATGAAATGCAGTACTCAATGGAATGGCCTTGCGCTCCAGCATAATATTCATAATAAGCATTCTCATCATACCATCTAGGGTACAGTGATCATCTTGGATTTGTGAATACTGGGGCCACTAGTTTACCTGCTAATAAGCGAGAGTAAATCTCTTTATAGGAGCAGGGGAGTGGTTCAAAGTGCTCTCTTTCTTGGGGTACTTGTTGATTATTCAGAGCTCTCATGTTATTCATGTTACACTGTTATGCAATCTGGGTCGCATTTTGAGTAGGATAGGTGCCAAGCTTATTGCTAGAGCAAACCTAGTGGTATGAACTAATTATGGTGCGAGAGAGTAAGGATTATGACTCATATTCAACATGCTCGAGAGGTACATAGGCTGTGCTGGATGCAAACTTCGATTAAATTTGGCATGATTTTACCAACAACATTAACCTTCTTCTCCTTACCCTTATTTACTGTCTTCATGACTAATCCAGATGATTCCTCTATGGATATCCTATCGCTTTTGATGGTGTTCTCAATCATTTCACTCGATATAACCATATCGATAAAATTTTTTGTGGCACTTCTTACCAGCCAATCATAGTAAGTAGCTCGTAGAGTGCTTGCAGACATGATTGTCATTTCTTTTTCAGTTAGAGGAGGATGAAATTGTGTTGCTTCCTCTCTCTATCTTTGAGCATATTGCCTAAAGCTCTCCAAAGATTTTTTTCTCCATGTTCATGAGAGAGAGGCAATCTAGATCATAATCAAACACGTGCTTTTACTATTCAAGGAATGCACATGCCAAATCTGCCCATGTTTGAATTCTTACAAGATCAAGCCCTATATACTATCAGAGAGTTGCCCCAGTTAGACTATCTTGGAAGCAATCGATCAATAGTTTCTCATTTTCTTCATACCCTACCATTTTATGATAGTGCATGTGAGGATGGGCAGTGGGGTCAGTAGTTTCATTGTATTTTTCAAAATCAGGCACTTTAAACTTGGGTAAGATCACAAGACTCGAAACTAGCCCTAATGATTTTGCATCTGTGATTCCAATTTGTTACTTCTTTCAATAGCTTGAAGGCGTTTCTCTAATAACTGATACTTATCGAAGTCCTCATCATTTTCTAAGGGCTTTTTTGTTTTCT
Source organism: Adansonia grandidieri (assembly GCA_038382065.1). Taxonomy (NCBI): domain Eukaryota; kingdom Viridiplantae; phylum Streptophyta; class Magnoliopsida; order Malvales; family Malvaceae; genus Adansonia; species Adansonia grandidieri. The sequence goes on along the minus strand of JBBYHK010506192.1, from coordinate 8,540 downwards.
CTTACTCCATTTGCTCATCGAGGTCCGAGACTATACGCTTTGCTAGTGAAGAGCCTGGGCCTTGAAATATTTAAATCAAATGAGATGCTATTGCAAGATTGATGTAAATGAATGGCTGAGTTGGTGGGATGTTTACTACCTGAGGATGCTGGCCATGCAATGCCCCTTCTTGAGCATTAGTGAATTCAGTACCACCATTCAAATTATTTTCAGGATAGGCTAATTCTTTTCCAGCCTTCAACTATGCTTGTCTACCTTTTTTCCTTTAATACATCGCACAGCAGCTTGGTTAGTTTGATAATCTAGGCGTGAAGTTCCTCATTCTTATGAAATGACTACTCTTGAAACTCTCTATACATGAGTTTAAGTCTTTCAATGTGGGCCTGGTGATCATCTTCCATTGCTTTTCGGTGATTATGAGTGTTATGCTGATGGCGAATTATAGGTTCTGTGTTTTAGAGCACCTTCACTTTAAATTATTACTGGATTAAGCCTTTATGATATCTTCATGCATATATTTGATGTAATAAAATTGAATATGTGATCATGAAGATAAATGAATGAATAAAACTATGAAAAAAATTAGGTTAGTCATGCAAATACAAAAAGGACAATTGGAGTAAGGAGTAGCTCCACCAATAGCGTCTTTCATTAAAGCAACAAAATGTCCCGATTACATATGATTACATTCAAAAATGCTTAACACGGTTACATTGCTTGATTACATAGTCCAAGAAATATAACAAGTCTTGCTTATGGGCTCCAATGGACAAGATATCACGTGTCAAAGATTGGGCTACATCCATCATGTTCTTAGCCTCCAACTAAGCTACCTAAATTTGCTTTGTGAGATGGCAATGATGGTCCTGATAGTTTTGGCTTACGTGATCAACCACTTAAAGCCATTCTTGCTCCTGCTATTCAGAGGCTCTTACCAGTGCATTGACTTGGTCTTAGCGAGCTTGAAAAGAATGTTTTAAATCTTGCATTCTATGTGTCAGAGCTCCATTTTTAGCCTAGTTTGCTATCAAATCTTGGACTTGAGCTTCTAACCATGCATTCTTTCTTCGATAAGTTGATGCAAGAGCTCGGGTTTCAACAAGCCTTTCCTTGTTAACCCTAGTCGCTTCTCTCCATTGATGTAGTTTCTTCTCGAGAATAGTAACTTCTATCCTGTACTCAGCCAATGACTTTCGAAGTCTTCGGGACTTCCTTGCTTTGTTAAGGGCCATATGGTTGTTCTTTAAACTCTCGAGATGCTTCTTAAGGTAGTTTTTCTCCTTGATTGCCCTGTTCACATCGCCATCCTGAAGGTAGACGTTTATTTTTAATTGACTATTTTCCTCTTTTAATCGAGTAATCTTTTTGGCATTTTCTTGTTCGAACTCTCACTTGAGCAATTCAATCTTAGAGGGAAATTCGTCAATTGGTATTTATGATGTCCTAATACCAGACAGGGGCACAACATCATTAATGTGATGGATCCTCCGTTCATCATATCTTGGGGACATACTACCTTTCCAATGTCTCTCCGTGCAATGGGTTTTTTTCCATGCAGGAAAGGCTAGCTGAACTTTTGACTTATAAGCGGGCCTACCGTAGTTCAAATCCGACAACTATAGGTCTTGGATGAAGGGGATGAATTCATGGCACTAGAATTGTCGAAGGACTAAAAAGGGTGCATAGCTAGTGCTTCCCCATAATCCCATGAGCGGCACATAACTATAATCTTTACACTGATATATGACTATTTGTAGGAAAACCAAAAGGCCTTCCATGTTGCCTCTTCCCCTTTTAGGTTCTAAAATTTCTAGACCTATTGCTCTTTAGATTTGTTATGAGGCCATTCCTTCTCAAGTACCTTAGAGATAGGGCTAAAGTTGGGTAAGAACCAATAAATGTCCTACTCTCTTCGAGATAAAATTGACTGACAAGCCAAATATGAAAAAGCGGTGAACATCTGATGAAGTGGCCCATACCCATTTTTTTACAAAAATTAAGAGCTTGAATAGTCTTGGCAATAATGGCTGGTACGAGATTGGTGTTGCAGCATAAACAAAAAAAGATATCCACAACCATGGTTTCAACAAAGCCTAATGTCTTTAGGAATATAACTAGACCATATATCACCAAATCATAGATATCTTGGATTTTTTTGATGTCAATGGTACTCGCCATTGCCTCCTTCAAATTGGACCACGGATGCATTCACTATTCCTCTTCGTGTTAATGTGACTTTTAATCCAAGTTTTTGTTACCCCGAGTATTTAAGCTAATTTTTTCTTTAAAGTTGGAGGGTTCAAGGCCTTGCAGTATATTTTATCAACCTCAACTCTCTCAATGTTGAGTAATGCAGTGTATTCATCAAACCATGGGGACCTCATGATTAAAAGTGAAACAACAATATGCTGGATTCCAAAACTGAGATGCTGCTCGTAACAAGCCACCATCCAAATGGATGTAAAGCAAAAAAGCAATATCTTCGTATCTCTTAGTGAATAATTCCCTTTTGGTATTGTCCCAATTGGTCCATATAATCCTCAGATCTTGCCAATCATTTTGATGGTCCCTATCTTGATCCTTTCATGCACTATTGAGACATGCCTTGGTTTAAAGACATTTTTATCTTCACGCTATCGATGTTCTGATCATGCTTAAACTTTCTCAAATGGCTTTAGCTCCAAAGTGGACTGTTGCTCCATGACAGATACCCTTTGATGGACATTGTATCATTGACCAATTATCCCATGGTGATGGTGATTATGATGAAATGATGCATGGTGAAAAAGAAAAGCAAAAAAGGAAAGCAAAAAAAAATGATTTAGTAACCAATACAAAATAATAAGCAAAAGATAAAGAAATGAAGGAATAGCAACAAAGGTGTACCACAAAGTTTGCCCCAAGAATAAGCAGCACGATGTTTATGGGCAGACATGATGATCATGTTGAGGTATTAAACAAGCACCATACTAGCATGTTCGTAAAAAAAATTGCCTCTTCATGAAGTAACATGATACCTCACAAGGACTAAGATTGACCATTTAAATGGTGACGTTCGTTCATCACCATCTCTATTAAGTACATGCTAAGCTATCATTCAAGCAGCATGACAGCTTATTTCGATCAGATATAACTATTTCAAGATGGCATTGCAAGTAATGGCATTCATTTGTCCTTATGCATTTATTAAAGAGGATTTGCCATCAAACGTAACTGCATATCCTAAAGCAATGATAATAAAAACAACAAACGCGGGTGATAATGTTCAACCATCACTGCCTGCCAACCATGGTATATGAGTAAAAGTAAGAAATGTTCCCCCGAATGATCCTACTCTTTAGGTTATTCTAACAGCATCTGGTATGGTTTGACAAGGTTTAGCTCATAGGGTTCACTACATGGGTTTCAATGGATGCCTATTTCGGTATCTGAATTGCTCCTCTATTCGGTAAGGATAGCCAAGGCACCCCGATCCTAGGCGCATCACAAGTTTGGCAAAACGGGTTTGATTCGGTAGATGTACTTACCTATGCAAACGTGGAGGGTTACTCACGAGAGACATAGGTAATTTACATCCAAAGGTCTTGCCATGCCTATGTAGAGGGTTACTCACGAAGGCGAATGGCTTACTTCCTCCTAACAATTAAGATACTAACCACACCATGGTGTTTGGTAGGAATCTAGTGCAAATACAAGTACACGGTGTGTGTTGAGGAAAAATCCAAACCTTTTTGTTTTATTCCCATATTACCATATTTATTCAAATCAACATTTATTCGGGAAAAAATAATCCCTATCAATCATAAGATAAAAACATAAACAATAGAGATTAAGGCAAAAAATAAAAGAGAAGTATATCTAAATAATTATGGAGACTGAAAAACCAAGAACCGAGTAAGCGATAGCTAGTCGTAGGCCTAACTCTCTAGAGTTGGTCCCCAATGGAGTTGCCAAGCTATCACCATGTGCCCGCCTTTACAACTTTGGGCAATTCGAAGGGCATGGCACGCTCGACTTAAAATAAATGATGGTTGGTTATGGTTGAGCCTTTGAGTTATCCCATCATCAGGATTTGGATTAGGCATAATAATGTGAAGAAGAGAAAGACCGTCGGGCGAATCGCTCATCCAATCGAGTCTCAAGTGGCCATCGCAAAGTGGCCATAAACTCGAAGTCACCATCGATCATTTTAGGCTAGGCAGAACCGAATGCCTATTGAAAATAATATTTTGAGTTACGAAACTTGAAACATCGATTTTAAGGTCTATAAGGTACAAAGATTCATTGATTGGGTTTAGGAGTTGGTTATGCACAGGGAAGGATTAATACCCTCACAACGCTCGAAATCGGTACCTACTAACTATGTCTCACTTTGATCTCGAATACATCAGTTCCATTTGGTCTTTATTTGGATATAATTCTCTTTAATGCATGAAGTTCTATAAATTTAGATCCGAATTTTTTTATAAAAAATTAGCTCACCTATACGCCTCGGAGATGTGAGGAAAATAGGGATTTTTGTGAAAATAATGTGCAAATTGGATTTAAAAATTTTGGATGTTTTGTATTAGGCATTAGACAGATACCAACATGGAACATTGCCTTGTGAGCTTTATTGAAAAGAAAATTTTAAAGATGAATGCATGATAATCACTAAGAAAAGAAACGTGTTAGTAAAGACGGAAAAAGAGAAATATAATGATATTGTAAACTAGCAATTATAAGCAAAAGAACATAAAAAAGAGGGACAATAGAAATGTATCTCATAATTGCCTTCGATTATTGGAAGAATAACCAGAATGATAATTTTAAAGGCTGGTTTAGATTTGATGGTAATTTGAGGGAGAAAAATGATTTTAATCAAAGTAGTCTAAGGCATCCATAAGAGAGAAAGTTTTGGATTTTTTTTTTTTAGTAAACCAGGGTTAGAGTATCCCCTGGGAGAGGTAGGATTGGAGTACCCCCAAAGATAGAGTTAGGAAAATATTTAGGAATAAAAAGAAAATTTGAATTTTTTATTAAGAATTGGGTTAAAGTATCCCCTTGGAGTAGTGGGATTAGACTATCCCCAAAGATAAAGTTAGGAAAATATTAGGGAATAAAGAGAAATTTTGAATTTTTGACTAAAAAGCGGAATTTGAGTATCCCCTCAGAGTAATAGAGTTAGAGTATCTCCACTAGTAAAAATTTTAATATGGGCAAAAGAGATATCTAGTACGAAGTCATTTTTGTATTTTAGCCTTAATCTAAGTCTAAGGGCTTATGTTGTGGGAGGAAACCAATCGGGTGCATTTTGGGACATTCGAATGTTTTGATAAAAGAGATTCAAAAATTAAGCTAAAAAAATAAGGGACGGTATTAGGTCATCTCCCATTCCGAGTTTATTTTGGGTGCATCCAAAAGCTTCAGGGGGTAAATGAAATACTGTTGGAAAGGTAACTTGATAAGGTTTAATATAAAAATATTTCAAAAATCCTAAAAAATTACTTTCTAGGTGAACTTAATTTTTGAAGTTAGGTCTGTCTGGACACTGGCAGTGTGTACAAGTAAAAGGGCATGATGAATTTTGAAAAAATTGTTCTAGGCTTATCCGGAATCATTAGATCGTGAATAATACCTTTTCAGAAAGAGAATTTTATGAACTTTTAAAGAAATATATTTAAAATTTTCACAAAAATCATATGATTTATTCCTTTTTCTTCATTTTTCATAAATATCCACTATCTTTCTACCCCATCATCTACAATTTACGTAGTTGATGGTTCTATCATGAGAATCACTCATACTGGCATTTTTTTCATCCTCATCTAAACTTTACTTCATACATTTCCTGTACCTAAATTGAATTTGAATCTTATATGTCGTGACATGGCCTAGATGCAAATCCTGACCAAGCTCGACTTAAACGGCCATTGACTATGTAAGTGATGACGTATCATTATTTCAAAACTATTTATTCTTCTCTTTTTTTTAGGCCATATCGATGTAAATATTCTCTTATTTCTGGGGACTCAGTAGTTAAGATGAATCATTCGCCCATCTTAACCCTAAATAGTCATCACGTAATGACCATTTGTTTGGAGTTGTCACCAATCTGTTTTGGCTAGGTGAGATTGGTCACCTATCGAAATTAATGCTTTAAGGGTACGAAACCCTAAAGATAAATTTTGTGGTCTACGGAGTACCAAAGATCATTTTTAAGGGTTCGAGAATTGGTTACAGCCACAAGTAAGGATCGACCATCTTATGGTGCCTAAAATTGGTACTTTATTGATCATGGTTAATTTGAACTTTAATTTTATCTGGCTTCAATATGTGGTATTTAATTACAATTCCTGCATTGTTAAAATAAGATTTTATTATTCCATGAGAAAAAATCAGGGTTTTGTATTTTGAAATTCAAAACGTCTTATGCACCCTCACCGAAAAACCAATAGGATATGAAAGTTTTTTATTATTCCCTTTTATAAACCAACAGAAAACCAAAGGGACATAAAAGGTTCTAAAAAACCAAAATGTCTTTTACATCCTACTGAAGTACCTGGCAGAAAGTGAAAGGTTTTATTTGTATAAAATTCCCAATTTCCATTTTTGAAAAGGGCATCTCGTCATTATAATGATCCGTAAAACCCCTATCACATATAGGCGGGAGGAATTTCATGCATCACTCTAACTCTGAGACATGGCCTTTATTTTACAAAGACATACAAATTTTATTTGAAACAAAAATAAAGGACCTATGACTCGGTCTAGACACTAACGTACTAATTCAAATATAAGGACTACAAAGATAAAAGAAAAATGAACCTATCCTTAAAGTATAACTTTGGCATAGAAACACCCGGTGGTTACTTAAAAATAGGTTTTAAGAACAATTAAAATATCCCTAAGGCTTACCATCGACACTAAGGCACCTGGTAATTACTTAGGATTTGGTTCCAAGGAAAATTAAAGAAAAAAATTCTTAAGGCTTACCATCGACACTAAGGCACCCGGTAACTACTTAGGATTGCGTTCTAAGGAAAATTAAAAAAAAAAATCCTAAGGCTTACCATCGACACTAAAGCACCCGATAATTACTTAAGATTGGATTCTAAGGAAAATTAAAATATTCCTAAGGTTTACAATCGACACTAAGGCACCTGGTAACTACTTAGGATTGGGTTCTAAAAAAAATTCCTAAGGCTTACCATCGACACTAAGGCACCTAGTAACTACTTAGGACTAAGTTCTAAGGAAAATTAAAATATTCCTAAGCTTTACCATCGACACTAAGGCACTCGGTAACTACTTAGGATTGGGTTCTAAGGAAAATTAAAACGTTTCTAAGGCTTACCATCGACACTAAGGCACTCAGTAAGAAAAATTATAAAAATGCCCTAGGGGTATACCTTTGACATTAAAGTATCCTAGTACCCTAATGACTCAAAAATGACCTTAAAAGGCTAAATGAACCTTAAACATTCACTTTTAAGATAAAAGCATCTCGGTGAGGAAAATTAGGAAAATGCCCCTGGGGTATACTTTCGACATGAAAGTATCTTGGTACCCTTATTGGACTTAAAAGGACAATTAATGATGATTCTTATTCCAAAATTTAGATTACAAAATTGACCTAAAGTATGAAAATTGCTAATGGGTCCCTAAATTTTTAAAAATTGCATTTCATACCCCAACGGAGAACCAAAAGAATACGAAAGTTTTTATATTTTTACCACCTCACCGGGGAACCAATTGGATGCTAAAAATATTTAAAATAATCTAAGTGGATGATTTCATTCTAAAGATAACAATTTCGTCCTAAAAATGCTAAATTTCCCTAAGGATCCATAAACTTTCTCAATTTTACACTTAGATACCCAAATAAAAAAATAACCTAAATCATCACAAAATATAATTAATAAGGTAAAACTCAGTATGTAAATCATGAAGAACATCCACAAGAAGGTTTAGTCAAACACCTTTGACCAGAAAACAAAAACTTTTCATTATTTGCAAACTAGACCCTAAACTTTGAGAAATTACAAAATACCCCCTAAATTGTGAAAAATACCTAAAGCATGATAAGAAGTATCCAAAATCAGTTTCCAAGTTATCCATGAAGCTTTTAGTCAAATCCTTTGACCATAAAAAAAATCTATTATTTGCAAACTAGTCCCTAAACTTTTAGACATTTACAATTTAGTCCCTAAGTTTACAAATATTACAAAATAACTTTAAAAAACCTAAAATAAAAGCAAAAATAAACACAAAGTCACCATTATCAAGCCCAATCAGGTTTGTTCAAGGCATAGAAAGCATCAAGACAAAATATTTTCAGCATGAAATTTCATAAATAATATCATAAATTTATAAAAAAAAATTGAGCTTAAAAATACAAAAAAATTCACTAATATTTCAATATAAATCATCATAAACATAACATAATAAATATAATAAAACATGTAATCATTGAAGATAACATCATTATTACAAATGAACACAAAATATTATATTAAAAAAAGAAAGAAATACAACAAAATCAAATAAATCAAGAAAAT